>NDXB01007141.1:27451-41944 GCA_002631895.1 Agapornis roseicollis | reverse complement strand
TTTTTTTTTTGGTTTTTTTTTTTTTTTTTTTAAAAATTACCAGACATTCAAGCATATTAAGGTTATATTCTAAAACTCCTATGAACTTTCTAAAGTCTTCAAAAATTAAAGCTGATATCCAAGTTCTGAGGCTTGATTTCTCAACACTTAAAATTCAGTGTCCAGAGATGCAGTGGCTATAGATATCACTGGCTTTCATCCCAACAGGGACCCTATTAAAACCACCGTATCAGCAAGTTTAACCAGCTACCTCAGTAAAGACCCAAAACCCATTCAGCACTTCATGAATACTACTTGCGTTTCACCTCTTAATGCTCTTCAGAGCACTATGTCATCACTGTTTTCAGTTTTGCAAATCAAATTTGAGACACCCCTAACAGTTAGTTCACAATAACAAAGAAGCCAGTGGCTAGACTACACTGATAATCCTGCTGATTTCTCTTCCTCCTCCTCTCTCATCACTTTGCAAGCCCGCTTTTTGTTACTCACACGTTGTCTCTTGCTTAAGTAGACTTCAGGTCTTAAGCTTGCCCAGATGCTACTACATATTGAAAGCAACACTTCAGTGGACAAGAAAAACTGAAATTAAGCTGGAATTATAGTATTCCACCTACTTAGAACTCCCCAAACAAAAACTAAGTGCTAACACAAAAGCACAATATATTTCCATAAAAAAATGCCAAGAGACACACGCTGCATCTCCCATGTTGCAAGTCCAGGCAAGTCACACTGAGCTTGTTGCTAAGAGTGTGACTTATATAAGAAGGCTCATCTTTTTCAGATCTACTAATCTATACAACCACCATATTCAGACTCTTCAAACACCCATTACTGAGCAGCATGAACAGGTTTTAGGCCTGCCTTTTATCACCAGTTTCTGTTAGGACATTTCAATATCAGTAACTCAATACTATTAGTATGTAGAGGAAGAAGGTAGAAGGATAAGCAGTTATACATACAGCAATTGTCACATGTACAGATCTCGACTGTTAACATCACTGTACTTAAAAAACGTAATTAACCAGTGAAAAACCACAAGAGATGTTAAAAATAATTGAGGAAATTCTGGCACATATTCCAAGCCCAAATCTAAGCACAAAGCCACCTGGAAATCAAACAAATTAAACTAACACTATGTAAAATAATAAATTGTAGCTAATAAGCTTTTAAGTGCAGGCTTGCAATTACTGAAACGCTTAAGTTAAAAACGTTTTGACTATCAGATTAACAGCTCACTAGACCAAAAAGAATTTTGGAGATTTAATCAAGTTACAATATATATATAGTTATAAATATATATGTAGTACCTATATTTATTGTGTATTAACTAGTAATGCTTAAGACCCCTGAAACAAACTAAAATGCAGTTTAAAATGAAGGGCTAAAATAGGAAAGGGAAGTAGAAGAGCTCCTTGGAAAGTCATCTTCATCTTCCTCCACAGTATAAATACTCTGATTAGCCATAACTGGTTAAATGCATTTTTAACCTTAATCACTACTTTTAAGCTTTCTTGCAATGGTAACTGATCTTGCCTAGCACACCTAAAAGACAAAAGAAGTGCTAAGTTACCAAGCTATACAAGTACTAGCTGTTACTATCACTACTACTGCAAGATGCCACACAACTTCCAGCA
The DNA here is from genome assembly GCA_002631895.1 of Agapornis roseicollis. Taxonomy (NCBI): domain Eukaryota; kingdom Metazoa; phylum Chordata; class Aves; order Psittaciformes; family Psittacidae; genus Agapornis; species Agapornis roseicollis. The sequence continues at coordinate 40,310 of NDXB01007141.1, read as the reverse complement.
TCTTTCTTTTCTTTCACAAAGTTAAAGCTCAGGAGATACTGACTCAGCAAGCACTTCACTTTTTATGATCATTAGAGCTTTGAAATGACTCAGACCTCCTGCTAGCTCACTCTCTCCTCAGCAGTCCTAAAAAACTAGGTTCAACTCCTATAGAAGACTGCAAAAGCAGACATTTTCTCAGACAGTGAAGGCACAGCAGCACGTGGTCCTACTTTACATACCTCAATCACTAAGACAAATAAAACAACATTTAAGCAAATTTACATGCTTTCACTCATTGACAGTGTTTGTTAAGAAGGTAAGAAACGGAACACAAAAGCCAGAGTATTTCAGCCACACAGCAGGCAAAGAGGAAAATTGGTAGCCCAAACACCAACACATACCACAAAACAACAAAAAAACACCACAAAACCCCAAGCACACACTCAAACAAATGAAATACAATGGTTTCATGGGTCTGAATTGTATTACTGCTTATGTATTTTGTGCCTGCTTTTGCCTACAGCTAATACCATTCCAGCATGGCAATTTTTCTTGTAGTGAAATAGCTACACAGAGTGTCTTCCTCTTAAGACACTGGTACTAGCTTTGCCAGTTCAACATAATGAAAGTTATATTCTGCATCTGTTATCCTCTTATCAGGAAAACCAGGAACTGCCTATTTTGAAATGTGCTGTTTTAAACATGAATGAAAATGTAATGAAATACACAGAGCTTTCCCTTATTCACCAGTGAAAAGCAATTGCATTCATTTAAGTCATTTGCTAATACAATCTTCTTGCAGCATTAGTTTCATGACTTCAGACTGAATGCTTTCTGCAATCAACTTCAATAGGGAAAAGAATCATTAAGTAAATTTAAGTGATTTATTCTTCCAGAACTCTAGAAAGTTATCACTAATATTCTACATTCATTGTACTGCACAAAAAAAGCTAAGAATCAAGGAACAATCTCCACATAGACTAATGCCGTTTCATACAGCATCTAACCTGGGTAAGCTCTATCAAGAGTTCTTTCAAATGTTCAGTTTTAGAGAAATAACCAGTTTCTAACCTTTTTATGTGACCACTCAAGAACTGCACTCAATTTTACAAAGCGCATTCACTAGCTCCATGTCAAATTTTTCAGTTTCTCAATCCATTTTGCACAACGAAAGAACCTAAATTCCTTGCTTACTGCTACAGAAGACACCAGATTTCAGTGTACTTGTTTTAATTTGCACATTCTTAAGACACAGAATAACCTGCCTTGGACTCTCTCTTCAAGGGACATTACCACTTTGTGCTGGGTGTTTTTTGTTTGTTTTTAAACAAAGTACCACCACACTCACAAAAAGCCACCCAAACAAAACTAATGTCTCTATAATTCCTTAGGGAAAAAAAAATCCCATTCCTTCAAGTAATTGTCACATGGTTGTCAAGTTCAATACTGAACCTGATTTATCATATTTCTCCTAAGAAAAGAAAATAAATATCACTTCCAAACAGTTACTCGAACATTCATGCCTTAGAGGTGGAAGCCATAATACTGAATTGCACTGAGAAACAAACAAAACTTTAATGCAATGTTAAACTGGACATTTTACCATGGACTGTTTAGGCTTCATCAAAAAACACTTCTACGTGTTGCTATTCAAATACATTTAAAACAGCTAAACCTTCTATGTAACTGCCCACACAAGTGTGAGTAGCTAATACTGAGCAGCATACTGAAACAGTACTATTTACCTTTCTTCCTATTGCGCCGTTTTGTTTTTTTGGTGGGGGAGGCTCAAAAATCCTTTGCTGCTGCTGTGGAGGAAGGGTGGAATACAATGGAATGATTTTGATATCCCCAACTTCAGGGCCTAAATCATCGATTTCACGTTTTATCCTTTTGCAAGCTTCATCAATCTCCTGTAAACCAAAAATATGGGTTAGAGAACTCCATTAAAAAGGCAGCATGTTTTTGGAGTGATTTATGACAATTATCTGAATTCTACATCCTGAAGAACAATTACAGTAACTTCTACTTAAAAACATAAAACTTAATATTAACCAAAAAACTAAAATCAATCAAGGTGCTTTCTGCATTTTCAATCAAATTTCCACAATACTTCAGGATGCTTCAGCTTCTACACTCTAATGAGCACCCTAATTTGCATTCCACATACTTTCTCTTTTAGCCATGTTTCCTAATTAATTCTGTACAAATTGTACGAAAATCGAAATCTCTCACCCTGGAATATGAAACTGCACTCGTGACCTTTTCAATTTCCACAATCTAAAAAGAAATTGATGTGCAAGATATTTAAAATAAGCCAATTAAGCTTTAATGCCATGTAACACTAATGCAATTATATGGAAGATTTGCTTCATTGTACCTCATGAGAACAAACACCTTTACACTATAAACATGGATGCTCAAAACTGAACCTTTCAATCCATTGTTTCAGATCTTACTTCAAAACTAATCAAAATCCCATTTAAGCTTAAGTAAGTCAGTGACATATTCTGAAAAGGAGAAGGATTCTTCATGCCTTTTTTCTTACTTCAGGATTTTCTGCACTATTTGCTAGCCTACCATACAAGAAAGTTCACCAAAACTCACTTCTTTGTAATTCCCTTTCATTAGAAAACAACTATATTTAATTTAAGTCAGCTAGGTGACCTGTAGTTACTACAGCATTTAATGAAAATTAAAGTGACCAGAAACTTAGGTTAACGAATACACAATTCATTAACTTCAGCTTTAAAATTACAACAGAGCCTGCACTGCTATAACTAAAAGGCATGCTTACCAACTATTGATATCCCAGCTGAACCACTGATGGGAGAATGAAGTCATCATGACAAGAAGCAACAGAAGACAAAAGCAAAAACCAGCATACTCCAAGAAAAAGAGACTAGACCTCCCTTATACCTCACCAGCCTGAATTTGCCCTTAAGCAAATACACAACAGGTTAACGTAAAGGTTTGGTAAAAGCACTGCTTTTAAGTGTAACTAGAAAAGCAAAAGCAGACTCCTTTTTAGAAATCTGGACCAAATCTAGGCCTTTTTCATTTATTCATAAGAGACTTGCAAGTTTTCAGCACAACTGTAGCAAGTATGTTTTAAAGAAGCACAGACAATGCAATACTCATGTTCTGTACTGATCAGCACATATAATTAATATAAGCATGGCAACATGAAGGCTCTTCCTTTTTGATGTCAAAAAGCCCTAGTAGTAAGCCTAATGCTTTCTGGCATCATCTTGCCAATTTGAATGAATTACAGACATATACAAAAATTTTTAAACAAAGGTGCCATTCACCAACAAACCCATCAGAAAATGGAAGGGGCAGACAAAGCACTGAGCTGAAATGCCCACTACTGCTTTATTAACAGAGAATTAATTTCTATACACAGATGTCAGTGTTTGGTGTTCTGCCGATAAAGCCCTTTAAGTTCAGTAATAGCCTGCTAGTGAAAAGGAAAAACCTAACTTCAGACAGACAGTTGACTAACTAGGCAGCATCATTCCCTCAAATGTGCACCCATTTAAAGTCTTGACAAGCTTATACTTGGACCTGTTAAATATTTACAATATTTATCTATGATAAACATTACAATTTTTAACAGGCCCAAGATCTAAAATTACATTGAATACTTAAAAAAACCCGAATAACACACAACAAAAACACCCACAAGCCAAATGCTAGAACAAAATTCCAGCACAGACATTAGTTCAGATCTGAAGGCCACTATACTGTTTCATGGAACCTGAGCAGATTATACACTGCATAACTGGAGAAGCTCTGATGCTGGACAGGATGCTTCATCTTCAACAGTACTGACTAGAGACTCCAGGACAGTTTTATACTTAAGAGATTGTAAAACATAAGAGTGCAGTGATAAATGAAAGCACTACACTCCCCTCAGGCCACAGGTGTCTGATGGCACCTATCATCATTCCAAGACAATAAAAGCATTGCTTCTCCCTCAAGTTTCCCCAATTTAATTTTAAAACATCCCTACTCAGGACTCATTAAAATAGTTCAACATAGAGATGACAAATGCATAGAACACCATTACTCTCTGCAGGCTTGCAGTTAGCTATGGACCTCTCATCAGAAACTGCTGAAAAAGCATGCCAGTCGTAGAGAACCACTGCCACACATCTAAAGACAGTAAAAGCAAATGCTTTAGTACCAAATTGTTTTAATTAAAAAAGAGTGGTTTCCTTTTATTTAACACACTGGCAGAAAATTCTCTTTACTTCCAACTGTATTCACAGCCACCCCTCAATTCCAGCAGACAACTAGAAGTGATATCCCAAAGTACACAACCTAGAAGGAGTATGTGTAGTAAGAACAGTCTGACAATAGTAAGGATTCATTTAAGCGTTAAAGATTCATGTGTATCCCATGGAGATACAAGAGATACACTTGAAGGCACAATCCTAACTTCAAGCCTCTGAAGACAAAGCAAGTCTAATCCAGTAGTCCCCATTTACTCAAGCATGAAAGCTTTTTTAAAAAACCATATATATTTAAACATTTGCACACTATCCAAATCTATTACAGAAGCCCTTGAAGGGGGATTACTCCATCAACCCACATGTAAGAGGAGGCTTTACTTCTTGAAGGGAAAATGGGGAAGCTAGAGTGAACCTGCCTTGCATTTAGATTTACACCTGAGAACTCCTCAAAGCCCAACTCTTACCCTGTCTACCCGAGACAGCAAATACCAGGGTACAAGGAGCAGGCACAGACACAAGATCAAAGGAACAAGTCAGACCCCTGCCTGCCCTGTGCATTAGCACTAAGACCTGCTTCAGAGTTAATCAAAAAGAAAGTAGGCCTAACATCCAGAAAGTGAAAGGGTCACACAGTGCTGAAATTACTACCTGAACTTGATCCTAGTTCCTCACAAAACCAAAGACTTCTTGGAAGTATTACTTGAGAAACAGTTCTCAGTAAACCTGCAGTCAATGAACTTGTTCATCAGCGCTCTCATTCTAAAAAAGGCTCATTACCAAATGGCAAATAGCAAAACAGACCACAAAGGGGAAAGGTTACATGATAGCAAAAATCCTTATTTATCTCAAGCTGTAAGTGCCACACAGATTCAACATATCTGTATTTCACAAGATCTACTCATCAGAACTGTCCCAGACAGTCTATTAAGACTTCTTGCTTGATCTAACCAATATGAATTAACAATACATGTATAGTATCTATAGTTCAGCACCAACACTATGGAAACTAGAATCAAGTAGCAGTTAAGAAGCTCACAGTAGTCTGACTATTGTATATTGATGTGGAGTCCTCAACACATACACACACACAATTCCCCTTGGAAAAGCCCCAAGGACAAAAAGAACTAGTGAAGGGAAAATATTTATTTTTATGGATATACTGGTGATCAAGAAGGTAATGGGGTGGTGAGTATTTTTCAACCAGGAAAAACAAAGTCATCTAAAACATCCAGGTGAGAGCCAGCAATTTGTAGTTTGTACCTAGAGCTAAACATAGCTGACGAAAGGGAAAAGCAGTAGTAATCAGGAAAATAATTTGATTTAATAATATTAAATTACATTTAAGCTAATTTATATGGCAATCCTTCCAAGAAATTGGTGTGATTAAGGCTGGTTCTACACACAGTCCTGAGCAGGCTGCTTAGACAATGGGCAACAGCTGGATTTTGTTCAGGAGCTTAAGTATCAGAAAGCAATTCTGAGATATCAAAAGGCTTCAGGATCACAGTTGGAACCCGCATAGTGCCACAGACTTCAGGAAGACTGAAGTATATGGGAACTAACACTTAGCAGTGTCTTGTTTAGAAAAGAAAGCAAGAACAGAGTGCACAATTTCCCTCTGATAGATAAGAAACAGTAGTGGAGCCACCTGTACTTTGAATCCCTATCCCTTTGATATGTAAAACTAAACCATTTTTTTTCTCCTCTCACTGTAACAGTGCTAGAGTTTCATTTTAAACAACCATTGCAGGAAGTAAATATAAAGCCTTCGACATTGCTCAAAGGATAGCATGGGAAAGGGAGAGAAAAGGAAGGTCTCCTAAGCTCTTTTCTTTAACCTGACAGAAGTGATCTGGGAAGACATGATGAAAAGTATTTGAAAGTAAGAGGGACGGAACTGAAAGTTAAGCCACTGGAAAACTTCAAGACCACTTACAGGACTAATACTCCACTTCTAACCCTCCCTCCCCCCATCCTCCTGTATTTATTAGTAAATACTGACAAGACTAAAAATGTGAGCAGTATTTGAGTATTACTTTGCAATACTATTTTTTCCTAGAATGTCTCACTTTTAAAAGCTTCATCCCAGAAAATCTTCCAGGTATGACTTAAGGATGGTCTGTGTCATTTTCACCTAAAAACATGTTGGTTCCTCAGCCTCTGCGTCAGAACACACGGCAAAGGAAGAGACTCAGAAATAAATTAACCACAAAACAATACCTCACCAGCTGCCTCCAATATGACATGTCCACTGCTTAAGTATCATTTCAGTACTCCAGTACTTAATAGTCCCTAGCTCTGCATCAAAAAGCTAAGGATTTTAACTTATCATTAGCAGTTCATCTAAAAGGAGCTGTATAAAATTAACCACAGAAGAGACTAATTTTGCTTCTTAACATGCACATCACATTTTTTTCATCTGCTGTCAAATCAGTCTTAATACACTAATCAAACTGAATGTTCAGTAGAAATTTCACTTCCATTTCTTTCCCTGATAGTATTTTTGCTGTAAAGAGGCGCTCATACTGAAAGGTTACTATTAGCAGGAATGGAAATAGGAAAGTATTATAGGAACAGTTGCATATATTATTGAGTTAATGCACCACATCTTTGGGAAGCAAGTTTCTGCTGAACAAATACTGCCAAGCTTCTTACATAAAGATGTTTCATTGAATGGTAGTCAAAAACCCAAACATAAAAAGGCAGGCAGAAAAAACAGCAGCAATGAAGTTCACAGGCTGGAAGAGACCTCAAGGTTCATGCAGTCTCAGCTTCCTTGGCAAAACCCCAGTCTAGATAAGATGGCCCAGCACCCTCTCCAGCTGAATCTTAAAAGTGTTCAGTACTGTGGAATCCACCACTGCCCTGGGTAGATTATTCCAATGGCTGACTGTTCTCATTGTGAAAAACTTTCCCCTTGTGTCCAGTCTGAATCTCCCCAGGAGTAACTTGCACCCATTACCCCTCTCTTTTCCATGTGCCTTCTTGTAAAGCGGGAGTTTCTATCTTCTTTGTAGCCACCTTTTTACACACTGGAACATGGTGATAAAGCAATAAAGTCTCCCCCACGCATTCTCTTCTCAAGGCTAAGCAAAGCCAGTTCCCTCAGCCTTTCCTCATAAGGCAGGCTTTACAGTCCTTTGATCATCTTTGCAGGAGAAGTTACTGAGTTAAATTGCTCATGCTGAGCTAGCTACCCAATAATCTGAATCTCCTTCCCTTCTGGTTGTGTGCAGGACTCACCCATGTTGCCACAGATGAGGCCTGAAATTAGGCTGATACTAAACAACAGTTATCAATCAATCACAAGTCACCCAGAGCCACCACTGTACTTGCAAATGCTGCCATTCATTCTGACTCACAGGCCAGACTGGTATATATAAACATCCATTTAACTTGCTCATCAGGCTCCACTCACTATGATCTAAACTGTACTTCGTTATCTTTAGGAAAATTGTTTCTACAAAAAGATGGCGAAAAGTGATCTTATTTTAAGCATATTTAATGGAACAATTTCAGCACCTGGCATGCAAAACAATTCAATGATTTTGTAAACATAGGCCTTGTGAACATTACTTCAGAACCCCTTTCTTCAGTTGACCCCATGCACTTGCAAAGAACCTCATGAGCTGAGCAAAACTTCAGGATTGTTCCAGTTAGAACATACTTTAAACTCTTAAACAGGAGATGATAAGTTCTACCTACAGCAGATCAGTTGCTGTATTATACAGACTCAGCTTCACCTCAGATAAATGAGTCAAGTAGACATACCTGTTAAACTCTGAAGGAAACTAATGCCACTGTAATTCTACTTTGTGTAAAATGAGTATGCCGAGAAAAAAAAAAAAATCTAAATGGATAATAAAAAGTAATTCCCAAACCAGAAATACCTGGCAGACCCTGTAACCTTTCCCCTTCTCTTTTACAGTGCTCCTGTAACAGACAGGGGCACTGCCAGCCACCTCTGGCTTTGACAACATAAACCTTCCAGAAATGTTGTCCTTGCCCTTAAAACTGCATGGAACTTCACTAGTTTCCCTTTCCCCATCCAGGAATGAAAGAAAAACTACAAACTAAAATGAAGAAACAACAATAAAAAGAACTGGCCCTAAGAGCTGCACCATCTCAGGAGATGCTCTCAACACAAGTCCAGAGAAGCAGCACTTTGTGAAATGGTATCCTTATACAAAAAAAGTAATTCATGGAACAAGTCAATACCTGACCATAACTAAGACTGCTCTGTCAGCAAGTCAGAAGGGAACTGGTCTTGGCACAGTTCCTATATTCAATATCCTTTTGTCCTGATCTATTTGACATATTTAATATTGTTGTCATTTCAAATGAAGAGCAAAAAAACCTGCCTCCCATTAGCACCTGAATGGAATATTAGTACTCTTCTTTCAGTTTATGCTCCCCAACTCCTCAATACTTTCTGTGAGGCTAAACAAGACAACTTGTGTTCAGTGTAGCCCAGTACACTTACTGTCTTAAACTCGATCACTACCACAAACACTAAAAAGAAGTTATCCATTCTGAATTCAATTTCCTCATGAGAAAGTCTCACAGTTCCAGACTTTAACCAGCTTCACTGTGATGAAAAGTATGCCTTTAAAATAAATCCTCATTTACAAAGCATTCCACTAAAACCTCAAAAAATGTTTTGCAACTCTTTTCTCCCCACAGTCAGTTCTACAAGCATCACTTTAAACCCTTCTGGAACATGAACACCAGAACTTCACAACATTATTCAGAGTATTTATCTACAAACAAGAGCAACAGTGCTCAACTCTCCAGATGCAGCCTGGATTCTTCCTCCTAAATGTGTAACGATGCATTTGGCTTTATTAAGAAAAGGGCAGGGGTGGGTAGAAAGCACACTTTGCATTTCTAAGTGCCTAGGTTACTAAGGTATGTAAGACAGATTTATACAGTTTGTGTCATTATTTCTGCCTTCCCACAAGTTTAATCCGCAAGGACTTCACACCTACTCTCAGGTTACTTATCTTAATGGAGTGTGAAATCTAATACTGTTCTAGCAGAACTCCAGCAGACAATAAACTAACCACCTCCGAGATCTGCAGGTGAGCCAGTCTTAAGACATTTAAAGTCAAGAGTAATAAATGTGTACCTAACACAACTAGACTACTGAATTTGTAATCTCAATGACTGAGAACAAGTTTGACAAAACCTATTGTCTAAGAAAGACATGTTGACTACAATGTAATTACACTTTTTCCTTGTGAACAGAATTCCTTGTCAGAGTTTCCAGTTTTGCCTGTGACTGACATCAGGGAACCTAGCTTATGGTTTTCCAGTTTATACCTTTTTTTTTTTTTTTTTTTTTTTTTTTTTTTTTTTTTTTTTTTTTTTTTTTTTTTTTTTTTTTTTTTTTTTTTTTTTTTTTTTTTTTTTTTTTTTTTTTTTTTTGAGCATTGGCATGAAATATGAACATTATTTCCATCTTCTAGAATCATCCTTTTATACCAGGGTGGGTCTTCTTGCCTGGGGTTTATTATTCTTTAACAAATGAGCTCTCCTCCTTACAGGGACTGTGGGACAAGTCAAAACATTTACTCCTAATAAATGCTGGTTTTAAGACATCCTCTTTTGTTATTAATGGTCTGAAAAGCAGTTCATACAACATAATCATAGACTTTCGCTCCTTTCAGATTCAGGAAGGAAATCTGTATTGAACACTTGTTTCTGCACCATTAACAACTATTTTATCTTCATCCAGTAACAGGCTTATACAAATTAAGATCCCTTTAGTTTCCAAATGTACTTAAAACTTCATTTTTAGGCATAACAACAGAGACCCTTCCCTGGTATATCCAGGTTTCATATCAACTCTGTGTCTTAACTAATCTGCATAATTAACTGCTATCCATTTTACTGCCATATAAAATTACTTCAAGTTCAGTGGGAAGCAAAGGCAGTAGCTACTAAGGACCCTCATTCTGCCTTAGACCACTGCAATTGCTCCTCATCTGAGGCCTCTTAAACTTGAACCAGTTTACACTTAAATGGTTCTATGACTGTCTCCCCTTTATGTAACTTCATCGGCTTTGCAAATGCATCTTTCTGACAAAATCAAACCATCCTGCACCCTGTTAATACTATTTTCCAGAATCCAGAAGAACTAGAAGGGATTTCTGCCCAGCAAAAATCAAATGCAAGACTTGAGCTACTAAGTCTACTGAATTCACACCGCATCGCAGTACCTACAGCATGCTTCCCAGTTCTTGAGATTACAGTAGGTCAGATTCAACAGTAATGCACACATAGACTGTATTATAAGGCTCAAAGATAGACCTTGACAGTGGTCAAAAAGTCATGAATATAACACTTCAAAGCTTCTCTACAGAACCTAACCCGGACTTCAATTTCATGCTAACTACCTAAATTTAGACTAGCTCTAGGCAGAGCCACCCCAGCACCCCTGACCAGTTATCAGCCAGGGATAAGCAGACCAGAAAAAAAAAAAAAACCAAGATGGTTGCTTACCACTGCAAGTTTTAAGTGATTCAATAAGGCAATGTAAGGACACACCTAGATACATTTCTGCATAATTACAGCTGTATGTATGAGCATGTATTATGTGCATGATTTTTTAAAAATCTATTCATAGTGCATTATGTCCTGTAAATGAGCCCAGAGAAAATCAAAGCGTCTGTTCATACAAAAGGACAGAGTACCTTGGTAGCACTGGCTGGCACTAAAGCAATTGGGTCTAGCACCATCTGCCAAACCTGAGTGGTCCTCAGAGCTGGTAGCATCTGAAGGCAGTTGTCACACATGCTCTCCCCGCACACCCAACTCCCATAATTGTCATGACGAATTATTCAGAGCAATACATGTAGCAAATATATAATTTAAAACTGATAATCAGATGGGCAAGTATTTGTTCCTTGTGAAGGGTTAAAGACCAGCCGGATTTAGCATCCACGTAGGGAAACAGAATCTGGTGAAACTGGAAAGCAGTGTTCCTTTCTGCACAGAACTACACTTTCAGTAAAAACATGTGCCCAGGGAAGCTGTGAATGCTCCATCCCTGGCAGTGTTCAAGGCCAGGTTGGACAAAGCCTTGGGTGACATGGTTTAGCGTGAGGTGTCCCTGCCTATGTCAGGAGGGTTGGAACTAGATGATCTTAANTGCCCAAGGAAGTTGTGAGTGCTCCATCCCTGGCAGTGTTCAAGGCCAGGTTGGACAAAGCCTTGGGTGACATGGTTTAGCGTGAGGTGTCCCTGCCTATGTCAGGAGGGTTGGAACTAGATGATCTTAAGATCCTTTCCAACCTTAACTATTCTGTGATTCTGTGTGATTCTATGTATACTACCAGGTACCCAAAACTTCTGAGTCCACATAAGCATATAGGCTTCATACTCTTATGTTTCTATTTTAAAACTAGATGAGTAAGATGAGAATTTTGACTTCAGAGAGAGTTTGCACAGCATATGCAGATCACAGACACATATGATTACTAGGGACTTAACAGATATGGCAGGTAGAAAACCTCAGGTCATTCAAACAATAAACTACAAATGGAAAACCAAGCATTTCAGTCTACACAAGCCACTAAGAACAGTTTCTGTATAGAATGATGAATGGGTAAAGAAACAAAAAGTACCTCCTGTCCAGTAAGAAAGAGCAGGAGATCTCCTTCCTCTTCTTCACACATGTGAATCTGGATCACTGTTCGAATGGCAGCCTCAAGGTAGTCCCTTTCTGGTTCTGGAGTATAGAATATCTCCACAGGATGGGTGCGACCCGGGATAGTCAGAAGAGGGCAGTTATCAAAATAGATCTGAAACTTGCCAGCATCTAAAGTCGCACTCATAACTATAACCTGTAGGTTTGGAGAGGAAAAAAAAAAAAGCAGCTTAGCAATTTTTGAAATGTTACACATAAAATAAGTAAGAGACTAAACTCAACTGTTGACTAATTTAAGCATTCTTTTACCACTTAAACACAGTGCCCTTATTTACAAAGATCTAAAAAACAATCCTGGTCAAAAAGATTAAGCTACAATTCTGTTGTTTCCAGTATTTTCCTCAACACAAACTGCATTAAGAATTTTCTAGTGTTATCTTTGCAATATGGATCATCACTAGACCAAAAAAACTTTATCTACTTCAGTTGATTATAAAAAACAGCCAATGGTAAGCACACAGATCCCTTATTTGGTATGCCTGCAGATAGAAAGGGGATGCTGCTGGGCTTAATCATTACTGACCTTCAAATCAGATCTTTGTCTTACAACTTCCTTCAAGACTCCCATTAAAATATCAGTAGCCAGTGTTCTCTCATGGGCCTCGTCAAGAATTATAACACCATAGCGTTCCAGCAAAGGATCATTCATTGCTTCACGAAGTAACATCCCATCAGTCATATATCTGAACACAAACAAAACCATTTTTTATATAGATTTTATTGACTGGCATCCAATACAGAATCCTCTTCTGTACTGTTTACTAGATTGCTTTAACTAAGCTTTCAATCAGCTTCTTTTAAAATACAAATATCACTAAACTATTTCCAATAATTTAACAAGCTCTTTTCCAGCTTTCACATAGATTACTTCAAAGTTTAAGTAAGCCAGATCTGGAAGGAGGGGGGAGAAGCTTATTAAAAGAAAAGG
>NDXB01007141.1:15030-27347 GCA_002631895.1 Agapornis roseicollis | reverse complement strand
ACAGGGGGGAGGGAAGGGGGGGGGGGGAGGCCACGAACAAGGTTTAGCAACATTCATAACCAGTCTGTACAGGTTTACTGCCAGGCTTCTAAGCCTACAAATCAGAGACAGGAAAATAAAAGGAAAACCACACTCTGAAATCCTAGAAATACTACTTCTGCAATTGTTCTCCCCTTTTCTGTTTGCAGATCATCAGTTCACCTTATGCTTTTCCACCAATTTTATTTTTTTCTTTTTACACACTGACTTTATTTCTAGCCTTCAACTACTTATATGAGCAAAAGAGAAGACTCCTTTTGATAGAGAAGCACTATTCCTTGAACCACAGCATATGGAATCCCTTTTAACTGAGCATTCTGAATATCATTTGCAAATGACACATCAGCAGGTGTACTTCCACCCATACAGTAGAGGAATCTACAAACAACCAACAACTAAAACATTATGGATTGTGTATTCCTAAGGAAGGTATAGGACAGTTTTGAAACTCTGTGGTAGTGCTACTTACTAAAGCAAGCTACTGAACTTCACCAGAATTACCTCAAAGATACCAAAGAAAGGTCAACTGAAGGCGTAACAGGCTCAAACTTAAACAGGCGAAATTTAGATTGGATATAAGGAAGAAGTTCTTTACTTTAAGGGTGGTGAGGCACTGGAATGGAACTCACAACAAGGAAGTTGTGAATGCTCCATCCCTGGCAGTGTTCAAGGCCGGGTTGGACAGAGCCTTGGGTGACATGGTTTAGTGTGAGGTGTCCCTGCCCATGGCAGGGGGGGTGGAACTAGATGATCTTAAAGGTCATTTCCAACCCTAAGTATTCTATGATTCTAAAAACTCAAAGATGGAGGGCTTTATTCTGAATAGCACCTTGATCACAGAAATACTTCTTCAGATCTTCCTTATGGATCACTTAAAACTAATTTCCATAGGGTGCAGTAATCTCTTTATGAGGAATGATTTCAGTTCTACTCATGCCCCATACCTCAGGTTTCTCTCAGCTCATGCTGTGTCTCCTGTCTCTTCTCCACTCATAGAAAGTGCCTATGCATATATTCACCCCCCTCCTCATTACTACTTCTATAAAACCTTTTTCACACCCTTCAATACCCTGTAATTCCATCCCACACCCCCCAAGTATTATACCTTTACCTGACAGTTGCCATACTTACTTCAGAATGGTTTTTGCACTACTGCAGTCTTCAAATCGAATAGAGTAACCAACCTCCTGGCCCAGCATGACATCCATCTCATCAGCAACCCGCTGTGCCACACTCATTGCAGCTACCCTCCTAGGTTGGGTACATGCCACTCCCCTCTTTGGTCCAGGTAATGAGCGCATGTAGTCAACACACCATTGAGGGATCTGTTAAGAACAAAATTCAGTTTTAAAAGCACTTCAAATGACCAGATGTAATCTGTAACCTTTGTACTGTGAAGTCAGTTATGACTTCACTGAGATGACAACGGCATACACAAAAATATCCAAAGCATGAGACACAGGCCAGTTAGTTGGACCCAAAGCCAGTAAAGAAAGCACACTCACATTAAGCATGTACCGAACCATCTTTGAAGTTATTAAGGAAATACATAGGTTCACAATAAGTTTAAGCACTGTCAGATCAGTATTCATTCAGATACAGCAGCCAACATGCTCCGAAGTAACCAAAATTGAAGTTAACACTCAAAATCAAGATCTGTAACACAGTTCATTGAGTCTTGCAGAAAATAAATTCTATGTTGTGGCTTTAAAAAACAATCCCTATTAATACATTAAGGAAAAAGAAGTTTTAGCTATATGAAAGAATTACTCAGGAATTACAGCAAATAAAATGAATTTACAGTTATGATCATTCAATTATTGTTCTTTAAAATTCTATCAACCAGATATGAAACCCCTGTGCTTTCCTTCCTGTGTTGACGCTCATTTGTCAGTCAGCAGTTTCATGCTCTTGTTAGAAATCTGGAAACAGCAAGAGTCATCCAAAATAAGAAGTTTTATTCACAAGAACTTCTAAGGTCAGCAACAGTTTGATGAAAATAAGAGTATTTTTAACATGTTCTCAGTACAACATTTTATGAGGAGACATCTCCAGGCACAACCAGTTCCAAGTCTACAGACTGAAAAATCCACTCCTCCTCAGTAATTACTTTTCAAGTATTCTTAAAAGCTCACATATGCACAGGGAAAAAAAAACACTTGTATGTATTGCACTGCTGAGGAATAACAAGAAAACCTGTGCAGTTTAAACCAGGGAAATTTTTCTTCTAGAATACCGTATTTCCCCAGCAAAATGGACATAAGTGAACACTAAAACATACCCACAAGCAGACAACTGTAAATTGTAATAAAAAACTATTTTTTTGTAAATGAAGAACATATTTTCATTGTAAATTAATAAAAAAAGCAAGCAAAGACTATCAAGCATGGCAAGAGACTACCAGACTGCTGACAAGAACTCAAGTTTCTGAAAACCCTTTCCTTCCTAAAAGGAAGTTCTTGAACACTGATAGCAGGAATCTGAAACCCTATCCTGTAACATACACACACTCATCTAACAGGCAAGGAATTTGCTTCCCAAATCCTTAACAAAAACTCCACTCTAAGCATTTTAGGTGAAGCTTCTGGATTTTAAGCAGAGCAACTCCTGAAATAAATTTTCCAACAGCAGGTCTGTCAGTGAAAGCAGCATGAAATAAGTGTAATTTAGAAGTGGTTTCCCCATGAACAGCAAAACGTACAGCACAGTGTCAAAATGCCTACACAGACTTCAATGTGTTAAGCCAATTTAGATGACCACCACAACGCTTCTTGTGTCCAATATAAACACTAGGAAACAGGCACATGTCATACATTTTCTACATAAGTCACGACTGTGAATATTCTAACACTTCTTACCATCTGGTTCTTACAAAACTGAACAAAGCTAACCTTGACTAACACCAAAAACCTACAAATCCTAGAATCAAACAGGTTGGAAAAGACCTATAAGATAATCAAGTCCAACCCAATCCTAGCACTGCCAAGGCCACCACTAACCCATGGCACTGAGGGCCTCATCTACACAGTGTGCAAACACTTCCAGGGACAGCACCTCCAGCACTGCCCTGGGCAGCCTGTTCAATGCCTGAGCACCCTCTGGGGAAGTAACTGTTCCTCATTTCATCTAAACCTCCCCAGTGCAGCTTGACACCATTTCCTCATTCACCATTTCCATTGGGGGAGCAGAGACCAGCCCCCTCCCGGCTCCATCCTCCTGTCAGGCAATTGTAGGAAGCAGTAACATCCACCCTGAGCCTTCTCTTCTCCAGACTAACCTCCCCCAAGTCCCTCAGCCATTCCCCATCACACTTGTGCTCCAGGCTCTGCACCAGCTCCATTGCTCCTTTCTGGCCCCGCTCCAGCACCTCAGTATCTCTCTTGTAGTAAGGAGCCCAGAGCTGAATACAGGACTCGAGGTGTGACCTCACCAGTGCAAAGTGCAGGGGGACAACCACTGCTCTGGCCCTGCTGCTGATACATGCCAGGATGCTGGTGGCTTCTTGGCTGCCTGGGCACATGCAGCTCAGGTCCCGTTCCATCAATCACTACCCCCAGCTCCTTTCCCATGAGCAGTTTCCAGCCATCCCTCCCCATGCCTAGAGCATTACAGGGGGTTGCTGTGGCACAAGTGCAGAACCCAGCACTTTGCCTTGCTGAACCTCATACCACTGGCCACAGTCCATGGATCCAGCCTGTCCAGATCCCTCTGCAGAGCTTTCTACCCTCCAGCAGATCAACATTTCCACCCAACCTGGTGTCATCTGTAAGTTTACAAGCCCAGTATGGAGCAGTATGGACCAATATAGGCCACTATGGCCCCAGATACTCCTGGGGTTTCAATATCCCAGTTCTCCAAGTCCCTGCTACAGGTCCCCCCACTTGCAGCCGTGCTCAACTCCCAATCAATCCCAGTGCTCCCACTACCTGATGCAGGTGCTCCCAGTCCTTCCCAGTCCCTCTCAGGGCTCCCAAGTCCCTGTTGCAGGTGCTCTGCTCATTCCCCACCAGACCTCCTAGCTGGTGGTCTTTTGGTGGGACACCCCAAATCTGGCACTCCCCAACTCTGGGGCTGCCCCCCAGCTCACTGGCATCGGAGAAGGGGGGGGCTGCCCCTTGGGTTGGGGGTTTAGGCAACAGGAGTGTTTTGGGGCTGGTGGCTTTGAGGAGGGAGTAGCACCTTCAGCCCCAGCACCCATTCAAGAGGGTTCACCCTCTTCCCCTCCACCCACTTTCAGGAGGTCCCATGACCTCTCTGAAGGTGACAACACTTTTTAGGTGACTCCATTTATACACAAGGTAAGCCCCAGTTAATGGGGTGCCCCCCAGTTTTCACTAAAACCCCAACTTTCCATAAAAAAAAAAAAAAAACAAACACAAAAACAAAAAACCCCACATAATTTTATCAATATCAAAGTCATGAGAAATAGCTTTAAGTAGCACCCTTTAACCTCAAGGACTTGTTCAACTCTGAGATTTTCAAATATAACCTCCATAAACATGAGAAGTTATGGACTACACATACAAAGGCCTCTAAGATCAAAGACAAATGAACTGAGGGCTGTTAAAAGACTATTACAAAGCTAAAGGAAAGTCATGTTTTTACAGGGATGCAGGGCAAGAGAAGGAAGAGCACTGCCTTGTGGTTTTTCTGAGCCACTTCAATTTATTGAAAGCTTTCTCTGATAAAAACTATATGGTAAAATTCCCAAAATTGTCACTAGTCAAAAAGGCATCAGACTTTTATCTGTATAAATTCTCTTGTGGTCTGCAAGAACAGCAGATTAAGCAATACTCAGAACAACCTCGTTTCTGAATTTCAACTGCCAAGAAAACCTGCTGACAAGCAAACATCCTACCCTTTACAGTTAGGGCTCTCATGTAAAAGCAGATGCTGCTCTACTATTCCAGAAGAAATTTGAAGTATTGTAGCAGCACCACATATGATCCCACATTTAAAAGGGAGTACATGTTGCAATTATAACAAGTACTTAATATCTTTCTAAAAGAATTCAGCACATCCATTCCACCACTGAGCACATTCAGAGATCAGTATCTGCAGTGAGTTGTTTTCTTTCAATGAAGACTTGAAAATTAATGGCCTTGGCTTCCAACATCCTTCTTCAGTACTTCAGATTTAAGTCTAGGTGAAAGAAGACCCTTTTCAAAGTTTTCTCTCCTGTTACTTCCATTGTCAAAACTAAGCACTCCCAAACCTGGATGCTCTACAAGACTAAAGGGGAAATGTGCATGGAATAAGCAGGGAAGGGACTTGACAGGCAGCTGCTGAATCTCAAAAAGACTATCTACTATTGTAGAGCCTTCATCTTACCACCACACACAAGGGAAGATAATTCTGGAAGAACAACTCGTATTTCAGATAATGCCCACTTTATACCAGTAAGAGAAAGCCTAAGTAGGTAGTTCATATACACCTTCAGTTTTAACATTAAAAGGTTTCTTAATCACAGGTGATTAATCATCTTGGTCTGATCAGTGAATATAAGAAGAAAAACCACCATCCCCACTGGTTTTAACATAGCACAAAAAAAGTGACACTGTCACCTGCAAAACAAGGTTCTCACTGATCAGCAGGATCATTTTCAGCTTTGCTCCTGCAAAAAACACTCTCAATCGTTTCAAAACGTATCTGCAATCTCAGAAAAAGAATTCAGAGGAAGCAGCGAAGCTTCCAAGATAGCTTATGTGCCAAATCCCATTTTTAGGAAAGATATCTTATTTTCTGAAAAAGCCTTCAGAAACTTAAGTGGTAAAGTAGTAGAACAACAGAGGAGAAGATTTATGGCTGTGGAAGTTTAAGTAGACATTAAGAGCACACCATTCAGATCTTCAAGATCTCAGATCATGAAAAAAGAAATCTTGCTTTCAAATAGATTAGCATCAACTTTTTTTCATGAATATTCAGAATTCACCCTTCCAAGTAACTACATCATCAAGCTTTTCTGAAGAATTCTGTAAAATCCCCATCTCAATTTATACATGATAAAAGAAGCAATACATACAATGTCATAAGGTACCTTCCGAACAAGACACAGGTTCCTTAAATTTGCAGCAAGGGCATATAATTTCAAACATTTCAGACACAGCTATAAAAGGTAACCAATGTACTACTACTATGTCTTTCACATTTTCAACATTCAAATTTATTTTATGAGTGAGATTTATTTCTACAAGACTTACAGTAAGTTAGCTATAACCTGTTTCATAAAGGCTAAAATACCCTTCAGCTTTTATTTTCTCCCTGGATAAAAGGAATTTATCAAGACACAGAACAATGAACTTTCTTACATCACTTTTTCACACAGATTTTAAACTGTAAATCAAAGGACAGGCTGAAGTTTTGAGCAAGTTTATTCAGTTATAAACACACAGGGGTGTTTGTCTTAAGTCCTCCCTGTTTACTGATCACCAAAATTATTCTAAGATTTAAGGAGGCTTTACAGATCCACTGTCACTATTTTCAGTGCCAAGGAAGACTTTTAAATCCATGAATCTACAAAAAGAAAGTGATTTTCAACTGTAGCACTGGAAAGCTGTATCACCTCTGAGAAGTTTCAGTACCACAAAAACACAAGCCTCTTCCTCTCAAGTTTCAGTATCACCAAAACACAATATCCTATTAGATCATTCCAGAATTATATCCAACATTTCAAGTCCCCTTAAGTTCTTACCTGTAGCAGTAAGTTTCAAACACTAACATGTTCCTACCTCTGTAATATTTTTCCTACTTTCCAGCTGCTATGTACACAAACAGCTAAACACACTATTTGGAACCTTCACTTCAGTTTGTGGATTAGTACACTTCTGTTTAGCCATTAAGACCTCTTTACCTTCATCAAAAAGTTAAGTACCAATCATAAAACCTAACAGAAGCAGGGACACTTTTACATTCATCAAAACAAATAAAAAAAAATTAAGTCTTGCTCGCATTTTGTGCGTTGTTCTTAGACAGCAAAGTTCAAGAAACTAAAGCAAGTTTTACACACCCCTACGTAGCAACAGTCTCAACTTTTAGAAAACTGCAGTACCACATACATAAGAACTCACCTGTGTTGTTTTACCAGACCCAGTCTCTCCAACTAACACAAATGACTGATGTCTAATCAAAATATCTGTAAATCTTTCTTTATATTCCCAGACAGGAAGTTGTAGCCTTTTCTTCAGGATGTCATAGTATCGTGGAGTATGTGGTAGATTTGTGAAAGGGTTAATACTGTGTGGAATCATTGCTGGCTTTATGGTTTGTAACCCAGCAGCTGCATAATAGGTTGAATTAGATGAAGGTCTCAAATCTTTTTCCTTGTCCCTTTCTCTGTCACGATCTCTATCTCTGTCACGATCCCTGTCACGATCTTTAGAACGGTCATCGCGGTCCCTGTCCCGGTCACGATCTTTCCTAAAATGAGTCAAGAGACAGCAAAAAATGAGACACTTCAGTATTTCAATGTGAAGGAAGAATTTAAATACAACACAACTCTAAAGATACCTCGTACAAAGTGGATATAAACCAAATCTTTTTAAAAGCCTTGGAAACAGCTATCTGGAAAGATAAGCATCAAAGAGTAACAGTATATGATGCATACCAAATATTAAATGTGTAGTTACATTCATAGTACATACAAGCACTACCACAGCTCCTCTCATTACAAGCAAGACTGGAGAAAGTTACCACATGAAGACAACATCATCTTGACCCTCTTCATTTAATGACTATAAAGAATCAGCTGTACCTGCTAGACTTTTCTCGCGGTTCTTCTCATCCCTACTTGCTACTGCTGCAGAAAAGAGAACACCAAATAGCCTTCCTGCCTACCTAGCTAGGGAATGCTAATCCACAAAAAACAACTCAATATCACAAGTGAGCCCTAAAGTTTTGATTTTAACATCCTACACTTACTTTGTAGCTTTTCTTAAATTCAAACTCTTCCATACAATTCTGACTCAATCAACTTTGATATACAGGTTCTGCAGACTGAAACTCTGATGTAAAACCAGCCACTATTCTTCACACAATCATTTACCTTGGAAAAGACCCATAAGATTGAGTCCAACCATCAACCTAACACTACCAAGCTGTACCATCTTCTCAAGTATCACCTCCTACCACACACTTAAATCAACCAGTATTCAGGGATTCCCATTCACTCTAAATACTGTCAAAAAAAGAAGTTCAATGCACTTGCAAAAGAAACATAGTATTATTTTCACAGTAACTATCCACTCAAATTCGTATTTCTGGCTTTGATCTTAGTGGCAGTTCCCTATTTTGCAAATCCACATATTTGTTCTTGCACATAATCTCTCCCTGCAAACATCAAAACACTTGCAGAGGACATGGACCTGCTGGAGCAAACCCAGAGGAGGGACACAAAGATGCTCAGGGAGCAGAAGCACCTCTCTGAGGACAGGCTGAGAGTTGGGCTTCTTCAGCCTGGAGAAGGCTCCAAGGAGACCTTAGAGCAGCCTTTCAGTACCTACAGGGGCTGATGAGAAAGCTGGACTGGAACTTATTACATGGGCATGTAGTGACAGGGCATGGAGGAATGGCTTCAACATGACAAGGCAAATTTAGATACAAGGAAGGCATTTGGACTTTGAGGATGCCAAGACACTGGAACCTTCCCTGGAGGTTGCTCAGAGAAGCTGTGGCTGCCCCATCCCTGGCAATGTTCAAGGCCAGGTTGGATGGGACTTTTGAGTGACCTAGTCTAGAAGAAGGTGTTCCTGCCCACAGCAGGTGTGCCTCAAACTAGATGGCCTTTAAAGTCCTTTCTATGACTCCATAACATCCTGTTTGGCCAGAGAACTACAGCTGTGCTACTAATAAATTTCTAAACTTATACTAACCCTGCATTTTGATATAAGACCTGCTTTACAAAAACACCTCATCACATTCTGAACCAGTGAGGAAATCAGTGGCATCTTTGCCTGCAAAAATGAGGATATTTTTCAGCTTCTTTTATGCATTATGTTAACTGAAATCCCATCAAAAAGAACAAAGTTAACACCAACTTTATAATAAATGCACATATAAACATTTTCAGGAACAGTCATTAAGGGAAACCAAAGCCTTACCCTCTTTAGCAGCTCTAAGACATGCCTGAAAGAATGAGAACATTTCTAAAACCAACACCCCTGACCAACATTCATCTCTAAAGCTTATTTTTTAAGATGCAGCTGGTATTCAAATATAACTGGCGAAATGATAAGCAAATTCCTACCTACAAAGAAGATAAAGTAACCAAAATTATATCAGTAATGATTCTCTAAACATTAAGTTGGAACATGCTACACATTAGAAACAACCAGCACTCTCATGACTCGTATATAAATGAATGAAATCCATGCAGGGTGTTATTTTTTCCCCCTTCAATCACAGAATCATAGAATAGGTAGGGTTGGAAAGGACCTTCAGATCATCTAGTTCCAACCCCCCTGCCATGGCGGGGGGAGGACACCTCATACTAAACCATGTCACTCAAGAAGACTCCATACAACCTGGCCTTGAACACTGCCAGCGATGGAGCATTCATAGCTTCCTTGGGCAAACCATTCCAGTGCCTTAGCACCCCTTACAGTAAAGAACTTCCTCCTTATATCTAGCCTATATTTCCCCTGTTTAAGTTACCCTTTGTCCTATCACTACAGTCCCTAATGAAGAGTCCCTCCCCAGCATCCCTGTAGCCCCCCTTCAGATACTGGAAGGTGGCTATGAGATCTCCATATACCCCTCTCTTATCCAGGCTGAACAGTCCCAACTTTCTCAGCCTATCTTCGTATGGGAGATGCTCCAGTCCCCTGATCATCCTCATGGCCCTCCTCTGGACTTGTTCCAACAGTTCCATGTCCTTTTTATGTTGAGGACACCAGAACTGCACACAATACTCCAAGTGAGGTCTCACAAGAGCAGTGTAGAGGGGCAGGATCACCCCCCTTGACCTGCTGGTCACGCTCCTTTTGATGCAGCCCAGAATACAGTTGGCTTTCTGGGCTGCAAACACACATTGAAACTGGCTCATGTTTATTTTCTCATCAACCAACACCCCCAAGACCTTCTCCACAGGCCTGCTCTGAATCGCTTCTCTCCCCAGCCTGCAGGTGTGCCTGGGATTGCCCCAACTCAGGTGTAGGACCTTGCACTTGGCATGGTTAAACTTCATGAGGTTGGTATCAGCCTACCCCACAAGCATGTCAAGGTACCTCTGGATGGCATCCCTTCCTTCCAGTGTGTCAACCAAACCACACAGCTTGGTTCAACATGACTTCAGAGGCTGCAGCAACAAGGTCTTGTTTGTTTGTTTATTTTTTTAATGAGACTTCTTTTAACACTGTCCCGTTGAAAATTAAGGAGTACAAAACACACTGTTTACTGTCACCTAGCACATTTCTATATAGATTTTATTAAAGCTCTGGACACTGAACTGTCTGAAAACTAAGGCCCTTTCAGATCATTAACTTGAATCTAAGATACCATAGCTTCAACATGACTGCTAACATGGTCACATATTGTACAAGCTAGGAATCTGTCCTGAATGTAAAATGCCAGACAAATATTGCAGAACCCAATAGGTTCATATTCTCTGGTACAGAAAAGTCACCCTTGTTCTAACTGAGGGAAGTAGGCTCTCTTATGCTACTGTTAATGTTGCAAGAGTGTAACACCATCTATAAAATAAAGCTTTGGACTTGTGGTTAATGAGCTATTAACAATCAGGTTTTTTAAGTATCTGCAGGTACTGGGATGAACAACTGCATGGACAGGCAATAATATTAACAAGGAAATATAGGTATAAAGCAACTTAAGAATTGTACAGCCAGGGTAAAATACAACAACTTGGCACACTTCACTCAAAGGAAGAATAAGACATGCTACTAATGCGGGGCAGGGATTGGTTTGTGTTTTGGTAGGGTTTTGTGTGTGTGCACACTTGCTTCTGAAGGATTTTTATTCTTCAAAACACACCAACAAACTATTCCACAACCATTTACTTCAACAGTAAGTCTGGTGTCAGAAGCTTCTAAATCACAAATCATGAAGTGTATATTCAGGTATGCTTCAGCCTCACATAAACCAGTGCTACAGATCCACACTGCTGCCAATCCTTCCCATGTGTTGTCTAAGAATTTCAATGGCCTTGTGAAGAACAAGCCCTCCCTAGACCCCCTCTACCAACATTAGTTCTAGCCCAGATCAGTTTCCCACTCACTTGCAGCACAAGGGAGAGGACAGCACTGCCTTCTTCTGCAATGGTAGCAATTTGTGTGGGCTTAAGGCATAGATAAAAATATAACCTCAAGAACAAGATATCGGATTAAATGGACTACAAATATGACCATGAATAGAAAGTCCTGTTAATCCCCCTTTTCTTCATTGAACTCTTCAGCTGTTTGAGTATACAAATAAGAAAACAAACCTATCAAGTTCTACCTGTATTTCAGAAGTAAAACCACAAATCTTAGTCAAGAAAGTTCTGTTTCTTTCTTGTTTTATAAAGAGAACCAGGGGCAACCAGATCTCAACACAGAACAAATACAACATTAACCATGCTCCCAAGTACTTAGCACTTTACAGCAGCATTTCCCCCACCCCAAAGTTTCCCATCTCCCATCAGTTAGCAGACACATCCAGATTCCTTTGGCCAACAAGTGAGAAGAGGAATGACAGTTATGCTGCCACATGAATTTACTAAATTTTCTAAAAATGCAACTTGGCAGTTCTTCATTTATGAACTGTCACATTTAAGTTATTTGTCATTACTGCATAAAGAAAACTGACCTTAAACATAGAAATGAATAAAGGAATCATAATTTAATCATATTTGTCTTGTGCCTGAAACTCATAACAACCTCCATAATCAGAAAAGGTTGGGCATCAGTTTATTTTGCCTCATTTTCAACTAGCGTTATCTGCTCTCTGCTTTTACTTCCTTATGTCTATACATCTACAATATACACACATAGATACAAAAGTTGTAGCAACCACTAAAAGGATAAAACGTATATAAAAATTAAAAAGGCACAAGGTAAAACCACTGATCAGAGTGAAAGCCTTAAGCACATCTAATAGAACAGTGTTTTTTTCCATCACTAGACATGACCACAGTTGATGAAAGAAAAGCCAGTGCAGATAAAGGAGGAATTCTGTTCATACACAAAAAACAAAGTACAAGTAGTCTGAATGATACATTCCACAGTAACTGTGATGTTACAACAACCAAAGTTCTGCATCTTTTGGGGAAAACAAAAAAAAAAAAAAAA
>NDXB01007141.1:0-14507 GCA_002631895.1 Agapornis roseicollis | reverse complement strand
AAAAAAAAAAAAAAAAAAAAGACAAAACCACCACAGATTCATAGAATGATCTGGGTTGGAAGGGACCTTCAAGATCACCTAGTTCAAACACCCTGCCATGGGCAAGGACACCTGACATTAGACTATGTTGGTCAAAGCCCTATCCAACTTGGCCTTGAACACTGGGGCAATGATGGCACAGCCACAGCTCCTCTGGGCAAACTGTTTCAGTGTCCCACCTACCTCATAGCAAAGAGCCCCTCATGGCTAATCTAAATCTTACCCCTTTCAGTTTAAAGCCATTCCCCTTTGTCCTATCACTACATGCCCTTGTCAAAAGTACCTCTTCAGCTTCATGCACTGGAAGGCTACTCTAAGGCTCTCCTGAAGCCTTCTCTTCCCCAGGGTGAAGAATCCCAATTCTCTCAGCCTGTCCTTCAGAGGAGAGGTGCTCCAGCCCTCTGAGCATCACTGTGGCCCTTCTCTAGGCTCACCCCAACAGGTCCACATCAAGAAGGATGTGGGACCCCAAGGCTGAACACAGTACCCCTGAAGCAGAGGGGAAGAATAACCTCCCTTGACCTGCTGGTCACACTTCTTTTGATGCAGCCCAGAACACAGTTGGCTTTTTGAGCTGCAAGTGCACACTGATAGCTCATGTTAAGCTTCTTATCAACCAACACCCTCAAGTCCTTCTCTTCAGGACTGCTCTCAATTCAGTCAGACTTTAAACAGTACAAAAGCAGTTCAAACAAGCACTGTAACCATAAACCTTCCACACAATTCCCAGATTTCCAAAGAGGTCTTTACTTCATAGTCAATACTTCAGTACTGGAAGAAAGCAGATGTCGTGCTGATGCTTAAGGCTATGCCAACAATTACAAGACTCCTGGCCTGGCATCTTTGCCATGTAGAGCTACACATACCAATACAGGCCTCACTTAAAAAGAAACTAAGAAAATACAGAACAATGTGATACAACTTTCAGATTCAGTCATGTGACCCAGTCTGAATAAAAAATATACTACTCCCCGTGTAAAATGAAAGAAGCTAATTCCGTTTAATCCAGCATCCAAGGAGCTAAAATAGTTTAATCCAGCTTCAAAACCAAATTGCACAAAGGGCCTCCTGGCACAGAGGAAGACATGCACATACATGCTAATAATGAGAATCTCTCTGTGCAACTTCCTTACAGCCTTCCATTAGCTGTAAAACTGAACCACCCTAAAATAAATCAAGACAGTGCAACATTACTGTCTTGTGCCACATGAAATAACATTCCAAGTAATATTAGAAATAACTTGCTCACGAATTATGTTTATGGTAACTTGTTCTCAGTACCGTATCATTTAACACTTTCACTGGCAGAGGAGCGTGCAAAGAAGGGCCACAAGACCTGCACTTGCAGAAGTTAAGGTCAAACACTTCTTGTTTAAAAGTGTTACTACTGGTGGGAATTCATTTCAATAGATACAAAATGGTAAGACTATAGTTCAAGATGACAGCAACCAGTAAAAAAAATGCCAAATAAAACCGTATCAAAACTATAAATTCCATCAACATACACACAAACAAATACTGAACTGTGATTATCTATATAGCCAACTATGACAGTTGCTCCACTTTTAAATAGCACCCAGTTTGGGCATGACTATTTGAAAATCTTACAAAAATCTCTGTATACAACAAAAGCTGCATACACAGAAAAGTTTTTTCAACTTCTGTCAAACTGTGCAAAAATGTATTAAAGGAGATAAATAGCTCAAATGCATGTTTCAAAAAATAAAATTATGGAGATCCTCCATATAGGAAATAGATGCTTAATAATAAACATTCAGGTTTGCTTACCAGAGAAAAATGCAACAAACTGTAGGGGATAAAAACTGAAGCTATACAAGTTTGCCCTAAAATAAAAAAAAGGGCAAGTTTTGTAAAGACTGTTTATAACGGAACACTAACTGCTACAGGAGACTTCGAGTTATTGCAAGCTTTGAGAACAAGATTTTTCTTGGATAAATACGCTAGTACAAACAATGCTGTTGGACTTCAGAAATGGATTAATGCACGGAAGTCTTTTGTGCTCCACCAAGAAGAACACACAAGATAAACACAGTACTTGCGTTCCTTGAGACTTCAGAAATTTAAAGAGCCAACCGTCTCCCCACTGCCCAATTACACGGAGAAGACTCTAAAACAACTGTGTATAAGAAGGTAAAAGCAGGTAATATCGTGAGGTTTTAAGGAAAATCTGCTCAAACTTTTAAAGTAGCCCTAAAACTTTCACCTTTGCAACTAAAAAAATAAAATAATTCCTCCCTTAACCCGTACCCCAAACCCCATCTCCCAGTCAACTAGTGAAGTCAACCATAAGCCTGCCGGTTACCGAGTCAAAAACGTTAACAAAGGAATAACGTTCCTACAAGGATACTAATTATACAGGCGGAACAAACCTCTTGCTGACCTCTAGGGCCTCATCTAACAGACCTCTCAAACCAGAGAGAGAAAAAGAAAGCAAAGGAAAAAAAAAAATTAAAAAAAGGAAGAGAAAGAAATAAAGGATAAAAACGGGAGAGCCGCAGACAAAGCCGGGCGCAGGGAGTGGGCCCAGCAGCGCGCCGCCCCCGGCTCCACCGCGCCGGGAGCCAAGCCCAACCCGCCCCAGTGCCTGGACCGGCGGCTTCTTCCCCTTCCCCCTCTCAGCGCCGCCACACGAGGCTCTCCCCGCCCGCTCCTCGCCGCCATCCGTCTCCTCTGCCCCACCGACGAGCCCGGCCCGACGGAGATGCCGATCCCCCGCCCAGGCCTAGCGCTCCTGAGAGACGCCGAGGCTCCTGGGCCTGCCCAGACAAGGCGGCGCTGCTGGGGGCTTGCCGCACGGCTTCGACCGCTACAATGCTCTCCTCCCTCCGGCATGGCGGCCGCCCCCCTCCCCGCGGAGACCCTGCCTCACGAGGGACGGCCAGAGCCAAGGATAGGGAGCGGATTGCGAGGCAGCTGCTGCGATCCCCCCCCACAGGCCGCGCTCCCCCCGGTGGGCCGCACCGCCCCTTACCCGTCGGTGGAGCGCTTCTTGCTGGAGCTGTAATCGTCGCCCAGATCTAGGCGGTGGCGCTTGGACATGGCGGCGGCGAGCGGCCGCTCGATGCGGCAGTTGGCGGGTGGCACTAGGTACTGAGGGGCACGCTCTCCGTTCCGCAAGCAGCACCGACGGCAGCGGCGCCGCGAGGCCAGGCACAGCGGATAAAATGGCGGCCGGAAGGAAGCGCCGGGGCTGCGCGCGGCGAGGAGCGCGCGGGACAGGGGTGGGAGGGAGCGGTGAAGGGGGCGGAGCGCGCGAGCTCAACTCAGCGGTCGGGCCTGGTCTCGCCTCGCCGGGTGCAGGGGTTCGCGGTGTCCGCCATGATGGAGGCGCCGAGGCAGTGGCCGGCTGTAGAATGGGGCTCGGGGGCCCAGTTAGGCCTGGCTGCCTGGCCGCTACCGTTGGTGCCCCACAAGAGTAGAGGCATAGAGTCAACCAGGTTGGAAACGACCCATAAGATTGTTAGCGTCCGGACAAACACATAACCACCGGAATGGTTATATGAGGTGCTTTATTCAGGCGCCGGGAACCAGGGGTACGCACCCAAATCTGATTCCAACCTCGTTACCCCACGTTCGCAATTTATACATTAAAGTTACGCAATTAATACATATTCATTATCTATCCCCGCTTTGTATTATAATGAGCTAGAAGGTCTTTCGCGTCTGCGCAGTGTCCCCCTCTGGCCATGGGCGAGGGTCTCGGGATGAAGTAAATGAGTCTTCCTCCTGTGGGTGGGGGTCTTCAAGACGAAGTAAGCAGTCTTCCTCACTCTGTCCTTTTCACCTTTAGCACAGTTGGACACTCCAGCAATCCCATAATTAATTGAAACCAGCCATATCTATAACTCTCTGATTAACTAGCAAGAATCCAAGACTGTGTGACCTTCCTGCAAAATTTATTACAGGATGGCAAACGAGGAGTATCCCAAACTAGCGGGCATTTGGGAGGCTCTGCTTCTACACTAGCAAACTAACAGATAAGTTGAAGGATGCTGTGAAGCAATTCGTTTTATTGGGGTCAGTAAATCACTGAGGTCTGTTATCTCAACACAGACTTATAACACAGATGTTTTTCCTTCAGAGCTAAAGACACTTTCAAAGATTAGTGTGAAACAATTAGTGGGGCCACTAAATTCCACAGGCTTACAACACAACCGTTGTTCTCTTTTGCAGCTTTGTTAGCTGTACATGGTTAGTTTCTGCTGCTAAAACTACAACTGTAATATCTTGGTTATAGAGCGACTAAAATACAGAACAGTAAAGTTACAACACTTTAACATACATATAAAGGCCTTCTACTAATCTCCAATCATTTCTATTCTTCTATATGACTAGTTTTTACATAAAAATTCACCTTTTTCCAACAAGATCATCCAGCCCAGCCATTACCCCAGCACTGCCAAGACCACCACTGAACTGTGTCTCTGAGGGCCTCATGTATACAGCTTTTGAATGTGTCCAGGGACAGTGGTTTGACCACTTCCCTGAGAAGCCAGTAGCTGATCACCCTCTCCATGAAGAAAGTTTTCCTAATCTCCAATCTAATCTATAATCTAATCTCTGGCTCATCTTGAGGCTGTTACCTCTTGTCACTTGTTACTGGGGAGAAGAGGCCAACTCCTACCCCACTGCAACCTTTCAGGCAGTTGAAATACCCCTTTCCACAGGGGTTTCCCTTTTCCCTTAATGTTAGCCCAGGTACGCGTTTGGTGGAATAGGAGTTCCCAGAGGGAGTTTAAACCAGGATAACTATCTTGGTAAACCTATTTTGGGCTGCCACAGGTTTCCCTGGGTATGTAAGCTTCACATGCAGAAAAGGCAATCTTTCAAGAGTCGTCTGTAGCAGCAGAAATACTGGATAACCAGGAATGTTAAAGCTACATACAGCCTTTAACTACTCAAATGTCCACAATAAATATCCATGGTGGCATATTTCATGAGGAAAAAATTAGCTTTCAAAGACCCAGAGACATTAGTTTTTGCCACTTTCTCTTGTCTACTGTGTCTATGGAATGTTACCAGGGCAAGGGCCTGCGTTCACAACACAAACTCCAGTAGACCGGTTTAGTTCTACTACATTAAAGCCTTGTAAGCATGAGTATGGCAACAGTGCCATTTAGTAACACAGTTCCTGCAATGAAACAAGACACATGGGTTCAGGTGCCATTTCCTTACTACAGTTAGGTTTTGCTTGAACAGTTACAGCTGAAAATATTTTTCACTATTCCCAGCAGCATAACCACCAGCAGAACACTGCAAGTTTAAGCCTGGTCTGGAAGAGTTGGTTCTCAGAGTTGTTTCTTGTTCACCTTGTAAGAACTGAATTAACCGTCCACACAAGCAGCATTTGTCTTCTAGGAGAAAGTACAGATGAGCAGGAGAAGATGAAGACAGGCAGATGAGGAGATGCCTCTAACAACTGTGTCATCAGGTCAGAAACACACTTTGTCCTCACCGAGCAGCCATTGCTCTCACACAACTTCCATCAGTGATTTCTGCTCTTTCCCAGCATTAAGCCTCAGCAGCTGCTTTCCCTTCCAGTGTAGTTGCTTGGTAAGTCAGCACAGTTCATAAAAGCCAGTCTTTAGGAGCTTCTGGAAAGGCAAGAGGCACTGCTCTTCATACATATAACAGCTATTTTGAGAGTATCAACTACTGGTTGTTCTGTTCCTCCTCTCTCTGTTCCCAGCCTGTTTCATACTCAGTTACCACCAGTGTAGTGATTTAATAACATAGACAGGTAACTTTAAGACAGAAATTAAAAACATCTCTCTTCATCCAGGTACATTTGTTGGAAAACATGCACTTTGCAAGGCTTGCTTCCATCACTCTTCGCAGCCCTGCCAGAGATTACCACAAGCTTTGTTCAGCTGCTTGAGCACTCATTCTCTAAGCATTTTGGTCAAATGAATTGGGTTAGTTGAGATGTTTTAAATAATAATTTATTGTTAGCTCAATCTTATTGTGAGAGCAAAGAGCATACCCATAAATGGTTCAGCTAACAAGTATGAAAGTGGTCAGGGGAGATCATCTAGCAGCAGTGACCTGTTCAACAGGTACAGCCAGGTTAGCAAGCAGGTATTTGTACATCCTTCTTGTTCCAAAGATTTTCTGGGATTACATCCATATAACTACAAAAATATTTCATATATTCATGAAATTTTTATGTAGACAAGTCCTTAGGTTATGTTTTTTAACAGAAGAACATTCCTGTCCCTAATTTTAGATAATATAACAAAGTGGCACCCACAGCAAGTTATCAACCAAAGTAAATATTCTTGGAAAACTGAATTTTGAGATTCTCCTGTGAACCCGGAAGTAAATTTTCAAATTACATTACAAAAAACACTGGAATATCTATGTCAGAGGTTGCCAGGATATAAATGTTACAGGGCATCTATCCCAAATAGCAAGCTTATTTTTTGTGATTCTGTGCTAGTGTACACAGAACTGTGTTCCCAGAATGGAGCTGCAGGAAGGTTTTCTACATATGTCCCCAAGTGGATTTTAAATTACATCTCTTTTAAACAAAAAAAAAAAAATTATTATTGAATTAGAGTGAATAGTACACATTTAGGTTCTCAAGAGAGAAAAAAATAGTGGCCAGGTCCCCCAGAAGGTAGGAAAACAGGGTAAGATGAAAGCATTTACATGCATTAGTTTGGATTAGCAACTACTGCTGTGCATCCAGCAACAGGAGCCTGGAGACCTCTGCAGCTATACATTTTAGAACTTGAGTGCTACTCCCTATGCACAGTGGCATAAAGCTACTTTGGGTCTTGCTCCACATTACTGTATGGCCAGCACCAGGGAAGTTTCTGCTTTAGGATGTAGGAAAAAAGGAGCAGATGTATCAGAGGGTATAAGATCTTAGGCTTAAACTATACCTCAGTGGCAAATGCAAAAGAGAAAGGAAGTAGATTGTATGTTACTTGGGGTGAGCAGCTACTTGAGCACTGTGCCGCAAACTGATACCCCACATACAACTCTACTCTGGTAGCAACTTTGCAAAGTCCTCAACTCATCCTCCACCCAACCGTGCTTTGAGCTATATGACTGCATAATAAATGATCTAGACCCATCTCAAAGAGTTTACAATACAAGGCCTTCATCCTGCAAGCACACACATGCCTTGTTTTACTAATGCAAATAATCCTTTTAACTTCAAAGGGATTACTAAGAGTAGCAAAACTAAGCATGTAGGTAAATGTTCGCAGGATCACAGCCTAAATGTAAGATGAGAGGAGAAAAAAAGATTGGTAAGCACAAATTGACATTATGACAAAGTGATAAGCATTACGTCAAAAGCCTGAAGGATGAGAGGAATGTGTAAAATAGGGCATATTTAAGCATATTTTCTGCCTTTTCAAAGGCATTTGTTAAATAAGAGGTTTTATATTCTCCCCCCAATGTATTTTATATCCATCTATAAAAATGGAAATCTTCAAGTATTGAAACAGGAAGCCTTTTTAGCAGTTGCCATTTGATTACCTATTCTTCTACTCTCCATTTCTGACCCCAGTTTTAAAAAGTATTCTCAATGGTATCAAAATCCTCTTAGCCAATTTCCAGTGAGTATTTCTTTGCTTTTGGTATGTGCATAATACTATGTTATTTGGATTGAAAGCACTAGCATTTAAAACATTATTTCTAAGTTACTAGTTTTTTTTCTGTTTGTGCATTGCTTTCTCTGAAACATAAACATGAGGCTCAGACAAGCCATAATTTAAAGACCTACCCTTGATGGGGTAAGGTTTCTGACAGAGAGGTCTGGTGTCACAGTGTAGGATATTACTGACTGTAGCTAATTGCTTCACCTCTTTCCTGGAGACTACCAATCTATAAAGGGCACAAAAGTGAGATCTATCCAGTCTAGCATCTTACTTGAAACACACCTTCTTCACTGGCTTAGGTTGAAAGGGGGCATGGTGAAGTGAAACCACAAACCACTGCTGCAATGGAAGCCATCATAATGAGCACAGTTGTAAGACAGACATCTAGGAATGGTTAAATCTGCAAAAGCTTGATCTTAGAGCCCGAAAACCTCTGTAGTACATACTTCTTTTATGGCTGGCTGGTTTGTGGTAGACTCTGAACTATGGTCTTATATACTTCCAATACTATGGTCACACTTACCCTGCCACTGTATTTTTTTTTAATAGTTTGCTTTTTAGAAACAAGTTCAACTCCTATATTTTATGAATCTACAAAGCATTATATAAAATAATTTCTTGCAAAATATCAAAAGGAAGTAAATTATCGCTGCAATACATGTTTTAAAATTATACATATATATATAACAATGGGTTGTACCTTTTGAAAATTACTCAGGACCCATAAATGCAAATACTTATCACAGACAAGCTCTCATTCTGCCCTTTCCCACCAAGCCCATGTGAATAAATGAATAATATCCTCATGTTCTGTCATATCATCAGAGAAAGAATACTTGAGACAAGAACACACAGTGTGTTTAAAAATGTCAGACTTCCACATTTTTCAAATTTAAAAATATGAAGATGAATACATGAACTGATCTCAATTTCTGCAGTGAAGAAAAGAGGCAGCTACTCTGTAATTACAGAAGCTAAACTTTGCAACACTTCAAATATATATAAATCAACACTTTGAATTGCTCTGGGAAGTACGCTGTAGGAAGCCAGCATGGCAACAGCAGTATTGCCATGACAGCAAACTTTACCAGCCATACAGATGCTATGTGAACTTTGTGAATGGTTATTAAACGTTATCCCATGTGGAACACACCACTGTGACTGCAGGTCAGAAAGGCCTGAATGATTTCTGTAAAGTTTTGTAAAGAAGAAAAACAGGAGTGAGAAAGAGTATTAATGAGAATGAGATTGCAGGGTTTGTATCTCCTAGAACCCTAACCAGAGTGACAAAGCAGTTTTTAAAATAAATGCCATTCTTTAGAAGGAAATACCTGGTTGTGGACAACCAGCTGCTATTCTGAGCCCTTCCGTCACCTCTTAAGGCCTTACGATCGCCTTTAGACCCCCCAAAAAACCTTGCAAGAGCAAGTATTCACTATATGCTTTGAATATAAACCAAAGAAATAGTGTAATTGTAAAACATCACCCCTGAGTAAATAAGGTTATATGTCTAATTTACATTCTGTATACATGGAATTCATACACTGTTTCATAATTTCTGGGTCTTCACAGTGAAGTAGCATTGTTTAATATTTTCTGCATTCAGAAACATCTGAAACTACAGACTAACGTGTTGTACATGAAGGCAGTTTATCTTCTAAGCAATTTAGCATTAACTGCTTTCGATGCTAAGTCTGAAATCTTTTTAGAAGCTCTTTAAATGTAAGGTGTTTTTAGGAAGTGGTAACTATTTAATGGGGAACTGTTTAAAGTCAGAGAAGACCACAGTTTCAAGCTTGTTTGATTTTTGTGCTAGAATTTTTGGAAGAAGAGCAAATGCAGGCTTTTCAGGTGGCAATTCTTTTGTGAGCATCTGATTGTTTCCTGCATTTTCCTTGCAAATGTTTCACATCAGCAGAAGGAAAAATGTAGTACATAGGTAGATATTTTTCATTCCTTTTGTATTTAATACACTCATCTCTGTTCACTATTGCATTAGCTCCTTAAGACTTTTTTAAGTCCTTCTTTATTGCAATCTTTAGAACATGCATATTCATGTCTAAGATTAGGCTTGCTGGATCTACCAGTAGTACTACACTGAATATCTGCTTAAGTATTAAAAAATTACTTTGCTTAGTTTCTGCTATCAGTATACAGCATATATGGTTTCAGCAAGCTGACTACAGAAAAATAGTGAGCAGTGAAATAGGTGGTCTAGAAACCTCCACTTATGGGCTTGTAACATTTAAAGTGATAAACAGTAACTCTTATCTCCACAGTAAGTTCCAGACTATGTAACAAAATAATAGCAGTAGAAAATTATACAGACTAAAAATCCATCATACTATAGAAATAGTTTATGACAAACTATAAACATCAACAATCATACCTTGCTCAGCTGGGCCCAATTTTTTAACAAATAGTCTTTCTTTATTCTCTTCCCACATGACAAAAACTTTTCACCCAATTATGCTAAAAGTCCAATCACAGAAAAATCCTCAGCAGCCAATGAAAGAGCCCTGAAAGCAGATTTAACCTTCTGCAGCTGTGTAACCTCCCTCTTGGTAGCTTGCTACGGTAAAGCCCCAGCCTTTGTACAAGTGACATTGTTTATTAGTGTGTATCATTCTTCTAACCCCAGGCCCTAGGGAGTACAACCTTTTCATAATCGGAAAAACAGTAGAAGGGTGCTAAGGAGGCAAAAGAAGACATTGGCAAAGTGTTGCGTTTTTTCTTGGGGTGAGGGGTGGGGATTAATGCACTATTATATTACATTTCATATCCTGTAATAATATCTTTCTCTCTAATGAACAAGACTGTTCCCAAAGGGAAAGAAGAGGGTGCTGCTAGAGTAGTGGTGACTTTGTCTTCTACACAATTCTGCCTTTGCAGAGGTGAGCCATATGTGCAACCTCTCTCTTGTCTTAAAACTAGGCCTGCTCTAGGGACATAGTATAGTTGATCTATATGTGTGCAGACTGAATTTGTGCTGTGACTGCTGCTTTCTGCCCACACCTGGAAAGCACTGGAAAGAGGTTGGTGAGGAGCATGCTGTTGCCATAGTCTTGCTCAGACCTTTTGGACCTGGACTGCATAACAGATAACTTGTCCTGAAGGCAGTTTGCTTTCAGGCTTCATTTTTTTGGGCCCCATTTTGTATCATGTCAGTGAACATTTCCTTGTTAGAAGAGATAGCTCCAGAAAAGAGAACGACCAGGTTTTATCTGTGCTTGTTAGGTTTTATGCAGCCTAAACAAAGCAGTGCTGGTTTGAATTTCATTTTGTCTTTTTTGAATGTGTAGTACTACTATTATGACAGTGCTGTACTATTACTGTAATACTAATATAATAAGGGAAGGAGAATTAAGGTTATCACAGCTAAAGAAATGCTTTATTTCTGCAATTTTAATATTTTTCTGAAGTACCTTCTGTCTATGCAATGCTACATGAAATATGTAGCCTTATAATAGCCCAGCCTTATGTTATATGTAACATGCAGCAAGTAGTTCCATGGGATTAAATGAGGTTTTTCAAGATTGTGCTTCATCACTACCTAAGCAGTCCCTGACCTTCCAAATCCTGACTGTTCAGTCCCATCTCTGCGGAATGCTCGCTCTCACTATGGCATGGTTATTTGTGTAGTCATGCAATGCACCAGGCTCTGAAACCAATATGGCTGAAAATACAGCCTAGCAACAACAACACAAAGGCAATTTCTCAGTCTGTTTGGTTTCCCAACAAGGACAACAGATGGAGTAGCATGGGGACACAGACAGGTAACCAGAGACAGCACACTGTGTCATCTGCCAGATCTCCTGAAAAAATCCATGACAAAACAGCCTGACACTGCTCATAGTAAATAAAGTTCAGTTCCTGAATATATCACTGGAGAATCAGGACGAAAGAAGTGTGTATTTTATTGTAAAAGCTATTTTTAATATGCATATTTCCATACCAACTGACTGATACTACATTAAATTGACATCCTGATTGATTTGGATGCATTTACATGAATAATACTAGCTGTTCTTAAGAAAACACTTATAATCTTTTGCAAAAATACTCAGATATTGATATTAGCTTTATTTTTTCATAGATTCCAGTGGAAATAGTCATTAATAACTTGGAGCAAATTTATAGTGGAGACTCTTCTTTCTTTTAAAATTAGGTAGTGCTGCTTAGCACCTTGTGTGGGAGAGTGATTGGGTAAGGACTGGATCTTCAGTACAAGTATTCTCTGAAAAGCGTTCATACTCTATGAAAAGCATGCAGCATCCTACAACAAAGCATGTAGGAAAAAACATTTCAAATCCTCCAAGACATAACTGAAACACCGTAGACCTTGTAGAAGATGTTGAATCAAACGAGACTCTTAATGTGCTCATCTTTTTAACAGTGTATTTATTTGGACACTTAAAAATAAATCTTAAATAACCAGAACAAGACCTAGCAGCTCTTTTGCCTAGTGATAGACATTCATAAAACAGTAAGCTCCAATATACCTCCTACACATCCTTCAACTCCCATAGGTGTAGTTTTTATAAGCTTTCTTATCTATTCTGTCAAATAAGCCACATTAACAAAGAGGTGATCTTTGGACTGGTTTAACTTAACCTTTCTTGTTGGGACAGAAATGAGTTAGGGAGCACACACTTACATGCTTTCTTGGAAGATTAGGGTAGCAGGAAAGTATTGACGGTCCAGCAGAGAGAGAGACATTACCAGGCGGCTGAGGGTAATAATGTCATGTAATCCTCATGATGGATCTAGGAGAGCTTTGCTGCTTTGTGCTACAATAATACCACTGAACAATAACTAGTACAGATTTTGCAGGTGGTCTTGTGTCACTGTTTGTAACCACAGCATCTCTAACCTGTAGTCTGATTGAGAGTAAATGTCACCCCTAGCTAATGCCATAGTGATTAATACTGTTGAATTATTGTCAATAGTTAATAGAAATAGCTAAGAGATATGTTC
The DNA here is from genome assembly GCA_002631895.1 of Agapornis roseicollis. Lineage (NCBI taxonomy): Eukaryota > Metazoa > Chordata > Aves > Psittaciformes > Psittacidae > Agapornis > Agapornis roseicollis. The sequence goes on along the minus strand of NDXB01007141.1, from coordinate 1,857 downwards.
ATAATCTGCTTTGTCATATTTTAACAATAAATAACTTTTCTATCCTAATTCCACAATAGTTAAGGTTGAGATTGGCATCTGTACTTTCAAAAACATCTGACTTGATCCAAAAACTGTACTGTTTCATAGGGTCAACATGAAAAATGCTCATTTATCGCAGCATGAAGGTTTTGAAATATAGTTTGTCCTATGCAGTCTTGCATTGACAAGATCATCTAGTTCTGCTCATGCCTATTGTCTGGATGCTCCCTGGAGGAATACTACTTCTTTAGGTTTATCTCAGTTCCAACATTGTGTTCCCCTGGGTGGAAGGAAATAGAACAGGGTGTGTAAAAAATGAGAATGCCAAGGGAAAAAAAAACCAGTAGTGGTAAAGGGACGTAAAATATGAGAATGCCAAGGGAAAAAAAAAAAAAACCAAAAAAGGAAAAAAAAAAAAAAAAAAAAAAAAAAAGGCAAAATTAAAACNAGAGAATGCCAAGGGAAAAAAAAACCAGTATGTGTAAAGGGACGTAAAATATGAGAATGCCAAGGGAAAAAAAAAAAAAACCAGTAGTGGTAAAGGGACAGAAAAGCATAAGAGCTGACAGTTACAGCAGAAAAGGAAAGAAACAAACAAACAAAAAAAGGCAAAAATAGAAGAAAGACAAAATAAAATTCAGCCTTCTGAACAGAGCTTTTTCTCAGACTTTCTAGAGGAATAAAGTTTTAAAGTGAAGATGCAAGAGTTACAGGAAGGTAAGAGAAATCACTTAAGGAAAAGGAAGGGTATCACCTTATGTGTGTGTCTTCACAGCACATTGATACGAAATTGCAAACCTCAAGCCTGTTGCTTACTTATTGTCCCCCCTCTATCCTAGTGTTCTGAAACACATACAGCTTGTGGTAAACAGCCCTACCTGTCCCCAGCAGTCTTGCTGTGCTGCACACATGCACAGGCTTGCATGCACTGTGTATCTACTCCCACACACCAACATTTACTTTCAATTAAAAATAATTTGCAAGTTACCAATGTTGAGTAATCAGCTGTAAACCACAATGAAGAGAGAAGCAGAAGAGAGAAGTCTGTCTTTGGAGAAAAAGACTATGAAGCAAATTAAGAGAGAAGGCTGCTGGTGAAACTTTGGTCAGGGAAAGTGCAAAGTGGCCATATGTTCTAGGTACAATGTCACACATCTCCCAGGAGATGAGCCCAGATGCTGTGTAGAATGCAACTGTAACTTTGTCATTGAGGCAGGTGAGAATAAGAAACAAAGAAAAAAGAGAAAACTTCATAGTGTTAAATACCATATAAATCTAAATAGCCTACTCTGAGTCAAGATCAGAACTAAGTGTTAGCTGAAATTCTGACCTTGCTGTTGTTCTGTGAATGCAGCCTTCTGAGTTACATTGTATTTTCTTTCAAGATGACTGTGATGCAATACATCCCAGTCTGCACTGAAGCTACTAGTCTTGCCTCTTCCTTCCAGCCCATTTCTCAGTACGGCGAGTACCATACACAGGTATTAGCACTAGGCTGCCGCACTTTATTCTTTATTTCTTCCATCAGCTTTTGTTTTAATTCAGATAGATCTGCCATGATTGCCAGCAGCTCTGCAAATCAGCTGTGCTGGAATATTAACAAGGTCTTCTAGTTTTGAAGAGGAGATAAGTAAGTGTTTCTTTATCACATATTAAAGTGTTCTTATACTTCCACATTAATATCCCCTCCCAGCATGTATTCTGCTTTTCTGGGTAGGTCGTCACTTACAAAAATATGTACATCTTATTAAGTGGCAAAAAAATACTGCATGATAAAATTTAGCTCTGGCAACTGACATTGAAACCTGTCCACTCCCCCTCTCCCCCCGTCCCCCC
>NDXB01007140.1:129619-150556 GCA_002631895.1 Agapornis roseicollis | reverse complement strand
GTGTCCAGCCAAGGAGGGCTCTGTTGCTATCTGGGAAAGCAGGAGTAAAAGTAGCTGGACCATCTGCCCCATATGGGAATTCATCAAGAGCAGAGCTGTGACATGTGGCTTCAGTCACACCTCTGAGGACAAGGAGGGGAAGAGGAGGGGGTGGAGAGTGAACCCATCTGTCTTCCTGCTGTCTGACAAGGCAGCTCTCGAGCACATGGGAAAAGTGCTGGCAGAAAGAGCCAAGGGAATTTGTCTCACCCAGCGTGTCAGGCTATTGATGCAAACATTGAATAGTTTCTTCCTATCCCCCCTTGGGTTTGGGGGTGGTTTTCCCCCTGGTTATTTTGCTGGATTCCCCTTATTTCTGTCAAGCAAGAGACACTGGGCTACGTATGGGAGGCAGGACTGCAGGGAAACACACTGTGTTATCTCTGTGCCCTTCTCATCCTGCCCTTCAGCCAGACCTCACAGCACTTGAGGTTGCCTGTCACTGTGTGAGTAGCTGTGTCCTTTTCTACTTAGAAATGCCTTTTATTCAGGCTCTGCCATCAGTAAGTGAGGCACTGAGGTGGGGAGATCACATCATACGTACAAAGAATAGAAAAGATAAGGTGATAAAGCTGAATGTAACCCAGGACATCGACAGATTCTCTGACTTAAAGCTGACACTGAAAAATAGGGAAAAAGGGTAGGATATTTGGATTAGGTCACTCCAAGGTACACAGGGACTGTTTAGCTATTGGAAGGCCTTACCTTGACCCCTGGGTAGGGGGACATCTCTGAAGGTGTTGGATCAAAAGGTTTGTCTTCGTTGGAGAGGCTTTTGCTCATCTTGCCCTGTGCTTTGAGGTGATTTAAGGAAAGCTGCATGCTGTCTGTAGCTCTCTTCCCACCCTCCCAGCACACCCACAGGTATCCGCATCCTTGTGTTCCCAAATTGTGTTTGCCACAGCTTTTAGGAATGCACATGGAAAAGGAGGGATCCCACAGCCAGTTTGTAGACATCTGGACTAGGAAATCCCTTGGGGACATGAGGGGATAGAAAGCATTGCAGGGTGGTGGGAAGGGGTAGGTGCCCCTGCTGGGACACCAGCTAAATGGGAAGCTTTGTCCCTGGTGTTGGGACCAGGTCTCTCTCGCATGGCTTTGCACTTCACATAAATGAGATCTAAAAGGACTTCAGCCTGGGAAGGTCTCTGTGTTCTGTGTCTTGACTTCAGTGTGATGAGATCTAGAAAAGGTCTGCCCCACAAAGACCCTTTAGAGTGCTGCACCAGCTGGTGCTGGCCTCCCTCCTTTGTTAGCCTATGGTGTCCCTGTGCCTTTTAGCCTGTGGCTTAGCCACAGTGGGTCAGACTGACTCACTTCAAACAGGAACAGACTAGCTCACCCATTAACACCTTTACTGTGCAGCCAAGATAATATCTACAGTGTGCTGCTCCCAGAGCCCTGACAGCTCAGTCTGTTTTGCATTTCCCTCTTGCTGGTGTTAAAAGAGGGGAAAAAAAAGCCCAACTATTATCACCTCCGTTCACAGAGAAGTGTGCCAGTTCTCCCCTTAACTTCCTTAGGAGAGAGAGTGAACACAAAAGCTCCCTTTGTCCTGAGAGCAGGTCTGGCTTGGCCCAGCACACATCTTCTTCAACCTTTGCTCCTGAGCCCTTTGGAGTGGCTATTGAGCAAAGAGCAAAGCAGCTCCATGAAAACCTGCAATTGGCAATTCCTGGCAGTTAGAATGCGGCAGAGATACAGTCATAAAGCTCAAAAGCTCCATCCGTGTCTGCCTTTACTGCCCAGGGAAAGGGGGGTGGAAAACCGACAAGATACCAAGTGTGGATGTGCTGCTGAGGTGGGCGCAGGTTGGCAGAGCCTGGGGTGAAGGAACAGAGAGACCCTGTTGCGAGGTTTGCGCAATGGCTCAAAAAGCAATGTGCTGCATCTGATGCCAAAGTCGGGCACGCCAGCCTGCTTCAGTCACCAGAGGTGAGTGAATGCTGTGTGTAGAATGAAACATTGGCTGTACTTTACACCTGCAAGTGTGTGGGTATTATTGCACGTGTCAGTGTGCACATGGCTTAGGAAGCCCTGTGCAGGTGACACAGTTGTGCTGTGTAAGGGTGAATTTCTGTTCTGGATATGCAGTGGGTGGCTGATGGCACAAAACCATAAGCGTGGTAACAGATTCTCTTGTGCTGTTTGATGGTTTTAATTCTTCTTTATGTTAAGCTCATCTACAGTAACCAGTTCCTCCATGTTTGACACTGTTGAACAATGCCTGCACGGTTCCCTTGGAGCCCTGCACAGGCTGTCAGTGTAATCCCCTGTGTTAAGCTCATCTGTGCTGTCTTTTCTCTAGTCTTTTGTAATGAGTAAAGCTATTTCCTAACCGCCGACTGTTAAAGCTGCACATACAAAACACAGGCAATTTTCCCTCTTTCCACTTTGTAAAGCGCTGAGAAAGCAGCATAATAAACTCTGCTTCCTCTGAGCTGCCTGTTCACAGCTCCTCGCCCCTCAGATCTCTGCACACTGTGCTTTTCAGTCCCATTCCAAACCCTCTGCATGGGGTTCCTCGATGGCCATGCAGGCTTCGAGGCACAAGAGCAGCTAGCGGTGTGAGAACCTGCTCGTTGCCATGAAAAGCCACAAAGCTGGTGTTAGCAGCAGCAGTTCTGGTTATTGTCCACAGTCCTTTGAAGCAATGCAATTGGAACTGCCTGGTTTTTTCCTGAAATACATAGGATTAGCATCAAAATTAGCCAGTTCTTGCAGATGTCCTGGTTGCCAAACAGTAGAGTCCAGAAGAGGCAGATGGAACAAAAGGCCAAGTGACAGACCTAGGTGAGACTTGTGGCCCCAAGATCTCTCTCTACTGTTGGCTTCTAGGACATGAGCCTAGTCAGCAAAGCTTGCAGGTCAGATTGCTTATCAAAAGTAAATGTAGGGCATTGTGTTTCAAAGGTTTACGTTTTGAATGAAGAAGCTCTCTATTGACATGCTGCTTAGGAACCCCGATCGGGCCCAGAGGTGAGGAATCATCAGGCAGTGGTGTTGATGAAAGTTTTATTCTTCCAGGGCGAATGTTCCCCCTTGAGATCCTTTCTGTTCTTTCTCTCTTTTCTGTTCTGGGCCCAGTGTCTTGTGCGACAGAGCCCTCCCATGTGTGAGGGGAAAGGTGCAGCAGTATGCAGCATCTCACAGGCCAAGGGCAGTGTAGGAGCAGAGCCAAAGAGAGGCACCTGGACTCGGAGGTGGAAGCTTGCAGTTCATATGCTTCACCAAGAATTGCTTGAAGCTGCTGCTTCCCCATCAGCTCACAGATCTGAAGGTGGTCACTTCAGGGTGCCCTAGTGAACGGCCACAGTCGCGGGCAGAGCTACTGAACGTGGAGAGAAGTCCTCCAAAAACTGGGTCTGCTGAGTGGATTCTGGTGCCAGCTTCAGGCACACACTGGCCTCTGTCACACTGTTGTTGTTGACAGAGCTGCTGTTGCGACATGGCTCTTTGGCAGGGCGGATGGCCACTAAGAACTGGCGCTTGAAGGTCTCGCTGAGGGCAATGTAGAGGAAGGGGTTGAGGCAACTGTTGGCATAGCCCAAGCTAATGGCAAAGTTGTAGGCGTAAAAGAAGGCCAGGGATGGTGTGTCGATGCCGAGGTGAACCAGCTGGAGGATGTAGAAGGGGGCCCAACAGATAAAAAAGGCTGAGCAGATGGCAACAGCCATGCGGGTGACTTTCTTTGTACGAACCTGGAGGCTCCTTTGGGGCAATGGGACCACAGTGGTGGCCATGTGCTGAAGGATCTTAAAATAGACCACACAGATCACAATCAGTGGCACAGCAAATGCCAGCATGAATTGGTAGAGGGTGAACCAGTAGATATCAGTCTCTGGGTTGGGAAGCAAGAGAGCACAGCGGACAGTCCCGTCCTCCAGAGGCATAAGACCGGCATACATCCACACGGGAATGATGGTCAGGAAGGAGAGGAGCCACACCAAGCAGATAACCAGAGCTGCAACACATGGAGTGCGGACATAGGTAGATTTTAGGGGGTAAACAGTCACCAGGTAGCGGTCCAGTGTCATCACTGTAAGGATGTTGGTGCTGGTGATCTGGCTGTTTGTGTCCAAAGCAGTGATGATGGTGCATAGAGGAGCTCCAAAGTACCATGAACCATTGCCTAGGAGCTGGTGGATAAGGAAGGGCATGCCCAAGAGGAAGAGGAGGTCCACAATGGAGAGGTTGAAGATGAAAATATCTGGCACGGTCTGTTTGCATCTCAGCTTCTTCTTCTTGACAATGGTGTAGATGACGATGAGGTTCCCCACAATGCCCAGGAAGCAGATGATGCTGAACAGACTAGGCATGATCACATTGGTGTACGGTGCTGGCTTCTCTGCTGCTGCTAAAACAAACCAAAGCAGTGAGTGCAACCCAGAGGCAACTCCTTACACCTCTCTGTGCTTGCCCTGTCCTGCAGCTGGATCCCCCTCAAAGGTGTAGCTTGGAATGATGTTTAAGACTATGAGAGGCTTAGCTGGGGTTTGACACTTTTAACCATTCAGTACATGCAGCACACCACCTGAATGTGTCCATGTGTGGGCATCTTTCCCAGCTCTCCTGATGCACTTCTGTCCTGTATCTCCCCAGCTCTGTTTTTGGGAGCTAACATTAGACTGATGTACTTCTGCACTCACCACTGTCTGACAGAGCCAATAGTAACTTCTCCTGCAGGGTGTGCTGGTTGCCCTGCTATTTCTAAGGTGAAGGGGGTGAGGCAGCTGGTGCTTTGCACATGGGAGAAGTGAAGCTGCTGAGGAGGTGCCAAAATCTGGATCTAGTCAATGCTCAAGCTGTTGTCAGAAAGCCTCAGCTCATCTGCTGGGTGGTTTATCTGCTGTACAGCACCACACACAGAGTTCATTGGCCTTGCAGGCAGATAACGGATACTTATCTGTCTTGTGAGGCCCAGGACTTTATCCTGGCTGTGTCCCAGCTCTGTTGTCGGGGTTAGGCAGGAGCATACTCTCCTTTCCATCTTCCTTCCCTGCCCCTCTTCCCCTTTCTAGTTTCTTTTCTAGAAAGAAATCTAATTGTGTGGCCAGGCAGACATTTGGGAGCATGTTTGAGTCAGGAATGCCCTAATTCTACAAGGATTAAAATATGGTTTAAGGATGCTGCCTCTGAGTTCTGGATGCAGGTGGATTTCCAAGGCAAAATTCTTGCTTGCTGACACTTATCACTGATGCCTGACTGTTACCCTTGAGTTAGGAGGCCCAAACATAATCAAAATCACATTTCTCTTGTCCCTAACCTGGGTTTAAAACTGTGTTTTGAAGCCACAGCCCTCAGTGCCTACGAACAGGGATTTCTGCTCTTGGGCACAGAAGGTGGTGTCTGAGGCACTGGTTGTGGTGTGCAAAACTGCCATGGGCAGGGTGTGATGGAGTCTGAAATCACCCTTCTCAGCTCAGACAAATCTCATTCCTCCTCCCCTATGGGACACGGTGGGGGGTTTTCCCTAGGGGAAGGCTTTGTGTGAGTTATTTGTGTGGCTGTTACAGACACGCAAGCCAGTCTCTAAGCCTGAGCTGCATGTGTCTTTCATTGGCTTGCAGATGATTGAATATGATGGTAATTGGAAGTGCTTTCAGTCGCTTTACTATTCCATCTCCTTAGCAGCCTGCAGCTGTAGAAGTGAGGAAGTGTCCTCCAACAGAACCTAGGGAGACCTGGAAAAGGAGGTAAAGTGAAATAACAGGTAATTACGAGGTGGTGTCTCTGCCTAAGCAGCACCTGTTTGCAGTGTCTATTCACTGCCTTTGACCTCAAGAATTCTTGAGTACAAACTTGTCCAGGTTCACCCTGGTGTGACAGCGAATCTTATCTGAATTGGGAAGATAACTGGGGCTGCAGAGCTGGCCTGTGGCTGGACGTGTGTGCTATATCGCTTCTGTGTCATATTCCAGTACTCTTAGAAGCAGGACATGAGCTGTCACTGCCTTAGTCCCTCTGGCACTAGGAAGAAGCCAGCTTAGGTATAAGCAAGGCCAAGGTTAGGATCTAGTAGAGCAGTTGCTGCACCATTTTATCAGAAAGCCTCTATGCAGGTAAGAGAAAGGAGCCAATGAGGCACAGAACTGGTAGGGGCCTATAGGTGAGAGGCAGGATAAGACAAAAAAGCCTGGTGCAGGCCATTTGTGGGGGTTTATATGGTCTCTATTCCTCCCGGCTGCTCATTAATGCAAGGAAATGCCCCATGCTACATGGCTTTTGGCAGATAACATACTGTCATCAGCACCCTGTTGAGTGCTGACGCTTAGTCTTCAGTATCCAGCCTATGGATCCCCTGCACATCCAAACAGATCTCACACCTCCTTAATGCTTGAAGGTGGCAGACTAGAAATTGGAGGCTATCCTGCTGTTCTGCACATAGCTATTGAGTTCTGCTCTCCTGTGTCTTAGCCCCAAACTTTGTAATGAATGCAGTGGGAATGGACTGTGTGAGTGAAATGTAAAGGCCACTTGGGTAGCTGGAAATTGGGACAAAAATGTCCTTTTCCTGCAGTATAATCAATACAGTGCTCATGGTGATCCTGTAACACTTGGAATGAGCTCAGCTGGCCTTAAAGCAGAACGTGTGCAAGGCCAAAGGCTTTGTGTGAAAGGTAGCCTGTACAGGTCTGTAGCATCATCCCTTGCTGCTGGTATTTGTCCAAGGAGGACTCTCAAGTGTTATTAGCTTGAAGCTAGTGTGAAGCAATTGTTCATGTGGGTATTAGAGGCTGGAGGCAGCAGTGCGTGTGTATCAAATACTCAAAGGTAACTTCTAAAGTCTCCTTCATCTTGAGCTCATTGAATCAACTTTCAGTGCTACTTCTGTGTACACCCCAGTGTTTGTAGTTTGTTTACTGAAACAGCTACTTCAGGCATTGACTTCTCCCTGTTTGTAGATCTGTGGTTGCCCTGTTACTCTTCAAAGTTCCAAAGGAAACTGCACTATGTGAGCTGAATGAGGACTTGACCTATTTTTTCCCTCTAAAGTGATTTTTGCCCTCGGCCATGCCCAAACACGTGAGAAACCACATCTCTACTGCACTTCAGAAGGGAGCACCTTAAAGCACACTTTCAGTAGATAAAAGACACGCTGCTGCAGAGGGAGTCAAAGACCACACACAAAACACCTTCTGTTGAAGAGTGTCACCAACCTGCACCATCAAGAACTGCCTCACCCTGAACTATTGATTTGTGAACGGTGGTAATACGGAAAACACAGGCTGATGAGGACCTTAGCCTCCCTCTCCAACGATGCTGTCTATGGCTCGTTGTCTAGCAAGGCTGGTCCATCTCTTTGCAGCTACGATCGGCAAGCTGCTGGTGGTGTCACAGCCTCACAGCCAAAGGGTAGAATCGCTTCAAGCCGTAGGGGCCAACGCCGGTGGTCGGGCTGCTGGGGGGCAGCGGGGGGTGTCTCGGGAGCTGTCCGCCCGCGGGTGCTGAAGGCGGCTCTCCGCGCACGGCGGTCCGGGGCTGGGGTGCTGGGGGTTCCCTGCGCTCAGCATCTTCCATTTAACGGGGTACGAACAGCACCGGGCTCAGCACCGCCGAGCAGCACAAGAGCCATGGGCAGGCGGACTTGCCCCCACCAAGCTCTCCGCGCCACCACCCCGCGCAGCCCCTGCTCACCTGAGCCGTTCCGAGCCTCCGGAGCCGAGAAGTTACGGGAGGAGTTGGCGGGGGCCATGGCAATGAGTGCCGGTGGCAGGGATGGGGAAAGTTGGACAAGTTCCCCCGGTGGATCCGCAGCGGCGATGGGGCTGGGGGGGGGTCTCCCCTTACCCCGACGAGGCCGGCAGAGAGCGGGAGGCAGGAGCCCTCCTGCAGCCGGCGAGCAGAGGCTGCGACTCGGCTGCGCTGAGCTCCGCTCGCCCACTCCCGCCCCGCCGAGCCCGGAGCAGGTACTGACATCAAAGAGCAGCTGACTCCGCGTATTCCGAGAGCATCCCTCCACCAGCGTCGGGTGGGAGGGAAAGCCGGAGCTGAGCGGGGCCGGGAGGAGCTGCCCTGGTCCAGGGGCTGGGCAGTGCCATTGCTTCCCCGAGTGGCTCACGAAGCGATGGGTAGGATCTGTGCCCTCCCTATTACAGCCAGCCTGGCTTCGTTATCGACAGTAGAAGAGGTGTATCAGGCTTCAGCTCTGATCTGCCTTCTTCAGTGTGTGTTCTGCTGTCTCGCAGAGACATATGCACTTTTCATCCCTGAGTCACCAGCATATCTCTAATAGCGGGGCCGAGGGATGTCAAGGCACCAAATTACCCACTGAAAACTCAGTTACTTTGACCCTCTGACCCCTCTAACTCTAATTCCAACTTGAGACACTTGACTTGTAATTAGTTCTCTGCTGTTTTCTGCTGTTCCACTTCTTGCCACAGCTCATTTGCTTCCTAGCTCCAGAAATGAGCTTTACTGCTAGCTCAGATTTTATTTGTGTTCTGTTTTTTCCTTAATAATACGAGGCAAGAAACCCTTTGCTTTTTGAGAAGCTGCTTTGCTCTTTATTTGCATTCCAGAGCAGTCACCTCCTGTTTTCTGTGGCTTTGAGGTGAGGATTTTGTTGTGCTTCCTGCCCACTATTCATATATGAGTTGAGTTCCTCCATTATGGATTGATAAATTACATGCTACCAGGGCCAAATGACCATTCTGTACCTCTGAGCATTTCCTGCACTGAAAAAGCATGATCATTGTCAGGAGTCTGCAAGAAACCCAGCAGCAACAGGCAGCTTTTTCTCCGCAGTGAAGTGCAGTGTTAGGGGATTGGGTTTTCATTATAAAAACCACATTTGTCTGTCTGGAAATCTCTCCTGCTTCTGTTTCTCTCTGTAGTTGCAAAGGGTGGCTTCAGCTGTAGGAGCCTGGTTTTGGAGCTTCACAAGTCTCTATCATTTGGGATGAGAAGTAATCTGTGAAAAATGAGGCCCAGCACACATAGCAGCAGCAACGCCAGCACGGGGCTGTGAACCAGACTTGGCAGCAGCATTTTCAGTATGGGCCTTTTACTATGTAAGCCAAAGGGGTTCATCATTATTAGGTTGTCCTCTAGTGGACCAGCAGCAGACAAATCTGAAGCGTGCTTCACCCAGGCATTACAGCTCTTGGGAACTGGAGACAGGCTGGGGCCAATTTGTCTGCTCTGCTGTGAGGTTTTTGCTGGGTCTTTGGAGTTGCCTCAGACAGTGATTTGCCCAAGAGGCTTTACCCATGGTACATAAGCCAGTTTTGAACCTCTGTAGCTTGCAAAAAAAGTGCTGTTTCTCAGACACTTAATATTTTCTTAAAAGACCTTTTTTCCCCTCACATCTTGAGCAAATGTTAATGTTCATTTGTGGGGTTACTACTGCAAAGCAAGCTATGGTTTGTGTACTGGGATGATGGGAGCTAAGGCAGGAGGGTTGTTGTCCTCGCTAGAGAATGCCTTTGTGTAATTTTGCTTAACCCAGTCTTGAAGTAGAGAGTATGAGTTTGCATGCAAAACTGGTGTGCAGTTGCTATTCCACTTTCCCCGTGTAGACAAGCTCCTACTCAATTTCCCTGGAGAGGAATGAGCTATCTTGCAGCTTTCAAAGAAAGAGCCTGACGTTTAAATTCAGCAGTTTCCAAAGCACAGCATGATTTTTAATTTGTGATCTCAAATATTGCTGTTCACTTAGAAACAGCCTTGCGTTTGAGGAGGCTGTAATTTCTCTTCCCAGCTGTAGGGGCATAATAAACCACAGCCACTCCATCCCTGCTGCGCGTGTGTCACAGCTGCAATGACAAATCTGTGCTCAGCGCTTTAAGATTCACTTCATCAGCGAGGCCGAGCGACTGGTTTATTATTGGGCTTTTATATTTGGGCTTTGGCAAGGTTTGCTTCTCCCTTTTTGCTATGTTAATCTATAGAAGTTCTTGTCCCACAAGGGGCTGGTCTCTGTAAAACCAGCCCCATCAAGTTGAAGGGATAGAAGGGAGAGGAATATTAACTGCAGCAACTGGTGGTGCACAGCCTGTTCATGCCTGGAACTCATCATTGCCAGGAGAAGCAGGCACAGTAATCGGCTCATTATCTGGCTGAACACTTGAAGGCAGCAGCTCTGTGAAGGACTAGTTCTGTGAGTACTCATCTACTGGAAACTGCAGCAGGGATGGGCTCTCAAGGGACCTCGGGATATAGCCGAGGGGTTGTACTAACCACACCATGTAATTGCAAGGAAGATTTAGGCTCTAACCCCTTGAAAATGCATCTTAAAAGAGAAAGATACAGTAATTACCATTTAAACATGGAACTACCATCTCGACAGCCTAATGATGTAGATAAAGGTGTGGAAATGGAGTTCAGCCCTTCAACATAAAAGAGGAGAAAAAATTACTTCTTTCTGCAGACTTGGCATCACCACTACACTTAGACCATCCTGTCTGCTACATCGCTGTTATTGAAGGAAGATAGTCATCTTCCAAAGCTGCTGCTAGGCAAATTCTGTGGCTCAGGAATGAACCTGGCTGGTCTAACAGTGGTTTAACCCCGAAAGGCTCTTGCATTTCAGTAATGAGTTATATTTCCTGCGTCTGTCCCAGCTGGAGATCCTGTCTTACGCAACATGAGTAGAACCACAGCATCCCGTGGGGCAGGAGGCGGCGCCGGCTTCTGTTGCAGCGCTACTGAAACCATTTCCCCAGCTCGTTTCACCAAATAATTCCTCATTAAATGGAGCTTTTTCCACTTACTAAATATTTATTTAGCACCTAGCTACCACTCCGATTTGCACTCTGGAGAGAGGAGCCTTCACAAAGAGTCAGGTTGCAAATCTTTCCCTCTAACTCCCTGGTTTTCTTATTCGCAACTCCAAACTTACAGAATGGGCCTCACATTTTTATTGCTCAGCTCTTTGTCTTTGTTTGTATCGATCAAATAGCTAATGGGTGAAGTTCTGCCCTTGCAATGGCCTGAGGGGTAGAGATGATTTCATTCCGGATGTGTTAAATATGGTGCATTCTGGCCAATGTTGTCGCTATCGTCTCACACTTTTTCAGGCAAGATTGGTAGTTTCCAACTACGAATGCTCTTTACCTCATTTGATTCTGGAAAGTGAGTCTTTGCTATCGCTTCTCATTTGCAGGGAAGGAAAATGTGGAAAGTCAAATTATTTCCCTAAAGCCAGATGCTGAGCTTGAGGTAAAAAACTGACAGTAATTCTCTCTACAGCAGCGCTGGCTTAGGCAGCGTCTTATCCATCTTCCTGCAATGATTATCCCAACACAACTGCTTGTATCCCCAGAGATGGATACGTGCTGAATGTAATCATTTGATTAAAAAACCACCCCAAACACAGCAAACCCAAAGATCTGGAGGAGTAGCTTCCTCAAGGCAACTTGGTGACTTGGGCATTGCTGCCATCGATCTAGATGTGTGTGGTTGATTGGAAAGAAGTTGCTCTTGTGTCTCGATGCCTGATTCAATTTGCATCATTGCTACTGTGTGATCTGCTATTGTCCTGAGCTGGTATTAATGAGCTGTGGCCTGAGACAGAGCCATGAGCAAACCCCTGGTTTCCCATGTACCAGACTCAGCTTTCTCTCATACATGTGTGTCTCTAATGAACACAGGGTGACTTCCCTTTCTCAGCAGCTCCATAGTCACACATGGCTTTACAGGAATCCTTAGCTACACAATCACCTAAACCCTCTTATCTGTGCTGGATTTCTAATAAATCAGCACAAAGTGGGCATTTATCTGAAACCAGGTGCCCACCTCCCCTCTCCCCATAGGGTTCCTGCCCTTGAAATCACAGGTATGATCTGCCTGGTCACTGCTGGCTCATTCCAGTCCCATGCTGCTAATTTGAGGGTTTAGCCTTCAGCCTCTGCCCATTCCGATTGCTCACTGCCAGCTAAAGACCAGGGCAGCAGCTTTCTGTGGTTCTGTTTTCATTGCTAAAGGTTAGAGAAGCCCAGAGACAAAAGCACAGCCAAAAATAACAAGAAGGGGCCAAGCGGGGCTTGCCCTGTGATGGGGAAGCCGAGAGGCTGGCGGGCTCCATGATGTGCTGAGGCCACAAATACGGATGAGTGCTCCATGAAACAGGCAGATCCTGTCATCAGAGATAAGAAGCTGCTGGCAGCTCTTGGACCAACAGCCAGGAGCCTCGGGGAGGCAAATCCTGCCATAGAGTGGACGGTGTTAATCACTGTGCTTCCCTCGCACAAGAACAGGCTCCAGAACCAGGAGGCAGCTGTAATCTGGGTTCTTCCTGAGTATGAGTAAGGGGCAGATGAAGTTTTGGTTCAGATGAGTAGCTCACAGATGACTGTGCATGGAGCTCAAGAGGAGGCAGGGCAGGACTGATGAGGAGGGGTTGATGACCAAGAAGAGATGTCTGCCCAACCCAACATGAGCGCTCTGCCACCCTTTCCAATAAGAATGGTGATGACATTGAACTTGGAAATGAGAGATTTGAGATGAAGCAAAAGTAAAACTCCTGAGAGGTTCATCAGGGAGAGAAGATAAACTCCCTTTGGTGCTGGAAAGAGCTGTCACATGAAATTGCAAATCCAAGCGCAAGGATTTATGACAGAGCTAATAATAAAAAGAAAAGAGTTGGTGTTTTATAACCAGAGCCTGCAATCCTGCTGCCTGGTTCTGAGGAGGGGCAAGAGGGAGGAAAGCAGCAGTAGCTCATTTCTGAGCTGCAGTAAGCTGAATCTACCTGAAGTCCAGTAAAGCATTTGATGCAGCATCTCCTAGGGAATCCTTAGGTTGCAGAACACTCGGAGAAGCACCTGTAAAACAAATAAGGAATTAAATCACAAGTGAGACTGAAGTCTGGTGTTGAGAAGGGGGCTCTTAGCAGCGGTAGCATGGGATGGGAAACCCTCCTGACATGGACCTGCAGCCTCTAGGCAAAGCTCTGCCCACCTCAGCAGTTGGCTCACTGGAGCAGGCAGATGTTTGCTCTCTCTGCGCTTGCCCTCTGGCACATCAGCCATATGTGCCCTGTGCTGCTGCTGGGCATGGAGGCATCTGCCGGGGCTGAGGGCACTGGAAGAGGTGGGAACCTTTTAAAACGATAATGGAAAAGTAAAGCAATGCTCACTTATGGAGGCAGTAACTGGAAAACCAGGTAAGGCTCTTGGGGTGGTAAATGCTGAGAGCAGAAGTAGGTGTTTCAGCAGCAGCAATCAGCATTTGTTATCAGCTGGGAGTTCATTAGTTGGAAAGATGCGAGAGGAGCAAGATGGGGGTTCAGTGCGAGCTCCCTGTTTGACATGGCTCAAAAAAGGGCAGATGCCATTCTCAGAGGGACCAATTTCCCTGCACGGAGTTGATGTTATTGTATAAGGTGAGGGTGAGGCTTCCTCTGGAAACCTACACGGATCTTTGGTCTTTTGTGTCGAGGCCTATGTAGAAAGATGAGCTATGGAAAGACTAAGCAGGTCAGGGCACAAGGAGGTGACTGGGGATGCTGCTGATGAAGAACAGACACAGGACCATGCCCAGGTTTGCAGGTCAAGAACAGGATGTTTTCTGGATGCAGGTTCCATGAGAAGGGTTAAACAAACCAGAAGTTGGCTGTTTTACTGGTGCCTTAAAGCATTTGGAGAGAGCTCATCTGGATGAAAATCAACCCCAAATGTTATCTGTGATTGACTCTGTTCCTGGAGGGGTTTGTGCCAGTGGAGGATGCAGACACATCAGTGCGATGCTTTCTAAATGTCCCAGTTTGCCACCGGGCCTCTTTCTCTCCTCTCCCCTCGATGTCTCCCGTTGTGTGAGAAGGGCTGTTAGTCCAGAAGGCAATGGAGATATTTCTACTGGCTTATTCCTCTATGCAAAGGTCCCTTTCCACATCTTGGGCCACTGTGGCCCTGTGGTTCAGTGCACTCGGATCCTATTCCTGCTGGCGCCAAGCACAGCAGCCTTGCTCATGCCTGGTTTTTTTCCCCTCTGTGCCTTATTTTCCAGGTTGGGATGACAGTCAGTGCCTTTGTGAAGCAAACTGCAATGCACTGTGCTAAGAGCCCTTGTTTATGAATCTGCTGAGGTTGCAGCCAGGATTGTCAGTCCTATCTCCAGGTCCAGGTTCCTTTCCTGTCAGAACAACATAGTTAATTAAAGCCTTTTCCGGAAAGGAATTTCTTAGGCACACTAGAGGGACAACAAAGCGAAAGCCGTGTCCTTAATCCTGCCCTTTCATCTCCTGGAAATTCCTCCCTCTCCCGTCTCTTTCCCTGTGTCCTGATTGTTAAAAGAAATGAGAAATTATTTCCACTTGGAAATAACCCAAGACAACAAAACTCCAGCCCAGCTGATTGCGGCAGAAGCCAAGGAGACGGGAGCTGAAAGGAGGGAGCTGTTAATGAAGCATCAGCAGCGAGCCAGGGGCTGGAGCTGGAGCCTGTCCAGATGGCACTGCTAATTCCCTGCATCCACTTTACACGTGTGTCCTCCGGGGAAGAGCTGGGATGAGCGGGCGCCCTCCACAGCGTTGGTCAGCCTCAGCCTTCCCATGGCCCAGGGAGGGGATTTGCCTGGGTTATTCCAGGCCTCCAAATTGGCTTATCCTAGTTCTGTCCATGAATGGGGAGCGACATCTTCCCTGCTGACTGCTGAGGGGAAATGGAGCCCTAGACTTTGGTTTCAGCATTGCATTTCTGCAGGGATGCACCAGTACTCCAGTTGCCACTCTTCCTCTGGTCATCCCTGCCAGCACAGCAGGGAAGGACTAAGAGGAAGGAGCAGAAAGACAGGGAGCAATGGGAATGGTGGCAGCAATGGGAATGGGGAGCAGGGGGGTGTTGGCATGGCACTGATGGCAGAGCTGTGGCTGGGTTGGCAACAGCCTGAGCATCCAGAGCTTCCCTTCATCCCCAGACACCCGGATATCCGTGTTTCCTGGCCTGACAGATAAGACGGCCTCGTCATTAATCAGGAGGCCTGGAGAATGGGATCAACGCAAGGCAGGCGTGCTACACAGTTAATCTCCTTTACTCCCTGATGATGGATGGAGCTCACTGCAAACATTAATCAAGTCTGTGTGCATGCATTGGGCAAAATGGATCAGACACTGTGCTGCTGGCAGAGGCCCTGGGCAATCCTAGAGGATACCTGATGTGTTGGCAGTGCCAGCCAGGGCTGCAGTGCAATGATGTGGTGTGGGTGACACAGGGATTATGGCTGCCAGATCTTAGGGAGAGCTTAGGTCTGCCCCTGCTTCTGCTCCACAGGCACTGTCCTGAGGACAGGGCTGGGTCCTGGCCACAGCTGGACCATGCTTGTCCATGGAGCTGCTCTTCCAAACAACCTGCAGAAGGTCCTGGGGTGCTTCCAGGTACATCTCTAATTCTGCAGCCCCTACATCTGTCTGTTACCCAGAGCTGCCTGGGAGTGAAGCTCAGGTGAGAATGGAGCTAGAGCATCAGGCAGCAGAAACCCCCTGTAAGGCCCCCATTGCCCCCTGCTCCTGGTCTGGTTTGGACTAGAGTTGGAGACACCAGCGAGTAAAAACCACCCCAGGTCTTTGTCTTCCAAAGGGAGAAGCTCAGGCTCAAGGAAGCGGAGGGAAATGCCTGACGCATGGATTGTGCTGCAGCACAAGCGCCGCACCACAGGGAGCAGTGTATGGATTTCTATCTTACCCATCCCACAGCACCTGCTTCTCCCTTAGAAATAAGCTGCTCGGGGTATTCCCGGTGGGAAGCCCTGATCCTTATTGAAGCGATGCCGGTGGTCCACACGCTCCTGCCATGCAGCAGCTGGGGGCTGCAATATTCCCTGACAGCCATCGAGTTGTGGTTTCCTGATGATTAATGGCACCTCAGCCCATGGGAGCCATTCAGCCTCCACACTGCTGGGTCATAATGGAGACAGGGTGAAAACTGGTCCTTTTCCAGAGAATAAGCCCAGTGCTGAGGTTGCGGTGCCAGGGATGCAGGTCAGTCTATTGCCCCAGGTTGATGCTGGAAGGAGACCCAGTTTCTGCATGTCCACATGCCTGACCTTCATTTCCAGGGTGGGTGCCAAGTGGATGGGCAGAACCCAAGGGGGTTTTTAACAGGCATTTTCCTTTTCCCCCCTCTGCCTTAAGTGCAAAGCCCAGCTGACATCAAAGCAACAGAAAGTCTAATCCTGTTTTGAATCAGTGCAAGCACACGCAGCGAATGTTAAACAGGGAATCCGGCAGCAAGAAAAAGGAGGATTATCTTTAATTTCCTGAGTGAGGGACTAAGCAAGGGAGACAGAGAGCAAAGAAAGGCACAGGACCAGAAAGAAGGGACTGTCGGCACAGGGAGCCTCATGGAGGAGGAGGAGGAGGAGGAGGAAAGAGGCAGACGGGGAGGATAGTGCGGGCAGCCTGGAGAGGTGAGTCCATCGGGAGCTGAGCTCTGGCACGTGGGATGGCTGCTCCTGTCGGGAGCCCCATGCTGGTACCTGCCCGGGTTCCCACGTGGATGCAGGGGAAGGGATCATGTGTAGGGTTTGCTGTGCCAGGGCAGAGGCTGGTGCAGGCTCTGACTCCCAGCTCGCACCGTATTCAACCTGTGGCTGTGGAGTTGCTGTGTGAGGGAGCTCGGAGCTGGGCTCCAGTGGAATGGTGCAACAGGGCTGGTTACCTGAGGCTGTATGGGGGGGGTGGTGGGGGTGGGTGTTCTTTGCTATAAAAGACAAAGCAGAGCTTCCTAAATCACCTCCCAAGCTCTGTTACCTGCTGGAGAGCTGGTTTATGTTGCTGGCTTCCACCAGCAGGTACCACTAAGGGCAGCCACTGCTGCATTCCATACTAAGGCTGATGTGCAGCTTCATGGGGCACACGCACATGGAGCTGTGTCCAGGTTCTGGCTCTGGACTGGGACGTGTTCTGGCGTTGAAGCCTTTCTGCTGGTGGTGGTGGCCAGTGGCTGTGCTGCACATGGTGTGGGGACAGGAGATGCCGGAGGCCAAACAGGCCCAAAGGCTTCTATGCCAGAGGCTGGTTCCTGGGAGCACAGCATCCTCCCTCCTCCTTCCTGTGGGCAGTGCATGTTCCTTCTGATCAAAGCCCCTGTTTTTTATCCTTGGACTTCTTCAAGTAACAGCTATTGTCAGGAGGATTCATTGTCAGGAGTAAATGCACACACAAGCACCTTGTGCATCTGGATCCCTCACCTTTCTCTAGCTTTGCCCTTGACATTGTGGCCAGCAAGGTGGAGAGCTGAGCCAGGTGGGAATTGCCATGAGAGGGGATGGATGCCTATGTGGGAAAGTGTTCCTGGGGGTGCAATGTGAATGCTGAGCACCAGCAATGAGACTGAGACTTACAGACAGGACCAAAGCCCAGCAGTGGGGCACCCATCACTTCTTGTGCTCGGCAACTGAGGGAATGAATGTCAGGAGCTGCAGGAAGGGTTCCTGGGGTGGCTTTAAATCTGAGCAATAACCTGCTTTCTACCGTGGCCTGATTCAGTGCAGGAGAGGCCTTTCCTCACCATGTTTCATTCTCAGCCCTCACCTTCCTCCCTGCAGGACAGATGCTGTGATGCCAATGCAGGTACCACAGAGCCTTGCTGCAATGGTGTTGTGGGTGTGCAGGTCCCAGTCCCAGTCTCCAGCCCTGCTCTAGCCCTGGATGAAGGGTGTCTGGCCAGAAGTACTTGTACACCAACCCAGGGAAAGCAGCCCCGTGTGCCTATGGAACCCTGCTTCCCCTGCACAGCTGCTGTCACTCCATGGTCAGCCTGAGCCTCCCCCTGCTTGGGTGCCACAGGGACCTTTGAGTTGAGCTGAGCTTGTTCCTTGAGGTTTTAAACAGCAGTGAAAAGAGGAGTCTGAGCCACAGCTGAGATGGGACAAGTGTATGTCCACCCAGCTGGTTCATAGCATGCTTTAGATGTTTTGGATGTCTGGTATGGGCCTTTGCAGACCCCCTATCCACTTGGTGGGGATGCGATGGTCATGACTTGCTAAGTTGGGCTTTTATGAGCGAGACCTGGGAGTAGGAGTCTGGTGCTCTCAGATAGGAGCCAGTGCTGGCAGTGGAGCTGCTGTGGATGCTGCTGTGCGCATTGCTCCTGCCAGTGGGGCTGGTCCCTCCCTGGCAGCAAATCATAGAATCACACAGTCAAATCATCACAAACTGGTTTAGGTTGAAGGGACCTTAAAGCTCATCCACTTCCAACCCACTGCCCCAGGCAGGGACCCCTTCCACTAGAGGAGCTTGCTCTAAGCCCCTGTGTCCAACCTGGCCTTGAGCACTGCCAGGGATGGGGCGCTTCCCCGGATAACCTGCTCCGGTGTCCCACTACCCTCACAGTGAAGAATACATCCCTTTGGGTTTCCTGTGCCACCCACAAACTCAGAGTAGAGAGGACAGGTTTGCACAGCTGCGTGAGCCAGGATGAGGTGCAGTCATCAAGCAGCCACGCAGCACGGGCTGGGGAGAGCTGGCAGTGATCTTTTGAGTCAAGCCCACATCACCTGTAGGAACAACTCATCTGCTCCTCCCGCTCAGCCCCTGAGCCAAAACCGCTGCTTTGAAACGTTGTACTGAATTAAAGACACAAACCCCAACGAGACTTCCCAGGACTTTGCATGGAGGCGATCGTTGTAGCTGGGGCCTCTAGATGGCAACATCGACCTGAAGAGCTGGAAGCAGGAGCAGGGGCCCACCGGGCCGATGTGGGGAACAGGAATTGGTGCTGCTTTGGGCACCTTAACGTAGAGGCTGAGGACAGAGCCGGCCACCCAAGGGTGCCAGCATCCCGAAAGCCCCCCGGACTGCAAACACCCTACCCCAGTACAGGGACAGCAGAATGTCAAAAGGGGTTTTCTTGCAGTGGAAACTCATTTGATGCTCTCAGATGCCCTCAGCACCTGCCCTGTGGGCACAGGGGAATAGGTGTCACAGTGGGTCTGTTGGATCTGCAAGGACGACATGGCTGGAGCCGCTGGTGGGTCTCTGTGCTGGGGTCACCTCATATCAGAGATCGATGGAAACCTGTAAAGTGTGTGATGGGAAATGGGGGCTCATCCCTGCTCTGATGCCTGCTTGTGGGTAGGGCTGTAAAGGGAAGGCATCAGGCTTTGCTGTGCAGTCAGGAGCGCTGATTTGTGGCTTCAAGTTCAAAGGCTGCACAAAAAACTGTGGATTTCTAGTAAATTGGGGTAATCCCTCCAGTGGCACCCTCAATCGAAAGGGCTTGCGTGGCAGCAGAGATTAAAGCTTAAATTAGCCAGATTCAGTATAACCGAAGCAGCATAACCTCTGGGCAGGAGCAAAGGTGCGGGACCCGCTTGCTGCTCCAGGAGCAGCTGCTGGAGATCGCTGGGGAGGAAAAGTCCTGCTCCTGGTTGAAACAGGACACACATAGAAAGAAGGGCCCAGCCTCCTCTTTTGCAAGGTGGGTTTAGTCTGTGCTCAGGGAGCTGCAAAGCTTTAACGCTTAATTAAGATCCTTAAAAGGACAGAAGGTGCTACATAAATTCGGGGGATTATTATAAATGTCGCCGCGCTTTACAAGCGCTGGCAAAACTCGCAGGAGGAATAACAAGATCTTTCACTTCACAGCCCTTCCTCGCAGGGCCACTCAGAGCTCCGTGCTTCAACACCGCAGCTGTAAAATGTTGACATTTATAATTAGATGTGCATAATAATCTCTTTATTCCCCGAACTGAAAGGACAGGGTGTGCCTGGGAACGTCAGTTCCTCCTCCTTGCTGAGAATCCCCCTTATTGGGGTTGCTCGTGAAACTATCATCTGGGGTAATGTCCCGGGGCCTGGTTCAAAGAGGTAGGGGATCTCTGCATCTCCCTCAGGGAGCTGTGGGCTGGGCACTTAGTGAGTAAAATCAAAGCCTCCGTGTGTTTTTAATCTGATTAGTTGATGATAATCCAGGGGTATCGTACAGCAAAAGCTGTCCAGCTTTATTAGGCAATCTCTTGTTTTAAGAGAACTGCTCAGGGGAGCCCTCAGCTCCGGTGTTTCCATTGTGGACTGGCAGAAAAGGGTGGGTTTGGGTGGTTTTAGTGCTTTGTGAGAGTAAGATTAACTTGGGGTTTGGGCAGGCTGGGAATAGGTGGATGTTGGTCCCATGGGTGCCATCAGCAGCTTTGGGCCGACCCTCTACCAGTGTGGCTGGTAATGGAGGGGGGAGAAGTGTTGACTGGGTTGGACTGGGGCTGAAGGTGGGGGATCGCCCCCCACCGCCGGTCCTGGAGCTCCGGGTCGAGGACGAGGAATCCCTCCCGGGGAGCCGGTCCCGGTCCGCGCTGTGCCTCCAGCCGGGCCCGTTCAGAGCGAGCCGCTTGCCCGGGAGCCCCGGGGCACCCCCGCGGCGGGTTGGGGTCGGGATCGGTGCCGGTGCGGCGGGCGGCCGCGGCCCTGCCCCAGTCAGCCGGCGCATCACGGTGAGTGACAGCAGCCCCGGCCCTGCCCAGCCCGCACAACCCGCCGGGCTTTTCCAATCAGGCCGGGACGGGGAGGGATTTCCTGCCGGGACGGGGCCAGCCCGAGCGGGACTTTGCCGAGCGCCGGGCAGCCGGGATCGAGCCNACCCGCCGGGCTTTTCCAATCAGGCCGGGACGGGGAGGGATTTCCTGCCGGGACGGGGCCAGCCCGAGCGGGACTTTGCCGAGCGCCGTGAGCCGGGCAGCCGAGATCGCGCTGCTCGCTCCGGTCTCGGTCCGGTCCGGTCCCGTCCCGGTCTGGCCCCGCAGGGCTCGGCAGGTTCCTGCCGCGCTCGGCTCGGGTTCGGTTCTTACTGCTCGGTGCGGAGCCAGTCCCCGCCGTGCGGTTTAGCTCGGCTCGGCTCGGCTCGGTTCGGTTCGCTCCGGTGCGGCGGGGCTGGGAGCGGCACCAGGTGAGTGCGGCCGTGGCTGCGGAGCCCGCTCGGCTCGGGCCGCTCGCAGTAGCGGCGGAGCGACTCGGTTCGGTGGGGG
>NDXB01007140.1:109567-124287 GCA_002631895.1 Agapornis roseicollis | reverse complement strand
GAAAGGAAAAAAACCCCCACCCCCCCCCCCCCCCCGACTGAGTTCCCATTCCTGGGAGGGGATGATGGCTCCTGGAGCGGGACAGCGCCCAGTGAGGTTTGAGTGTCTGCATCCCTGGATGTGCCCAGCTAAGGGGCAGGGGATGCTGGAGCAGAGTGTGATGCTCCTGCGAGAGGCAGGAGCTGGAGGACCCATGGAAGGCACTGGGAGCCGGGCTCAGTGTTTGCCTTCCTCCAGGGAGTGGTGAAGGGTTTTGTTTAAACGTGTGCAAAGTGCAAAGAAAGGGCAGCAGCTGAGCAAACCGGTGTGAAACTCCCAAGGACAGGGAGCGAAGCCCCTGCTGCCTCGGGGAAGTTCGGCCACCTTTGGCCAGCCACTTGCCCCATTTCATTAGCTCTGATGGGGCTTTCCAGGCCTTGGATATATGAAGGGCAGGAGTGGGTGCCTGGGACTGGGCTGTGACCTAGCAAGGTGTTAAACGCTAGTGAAGCTTGCAGGGTGTCCTGGTTTTATCCCTACGCATGGGTTGGTGCCTCTCATTGCTGCGTCTGGGCAGCACAGGGCACTCCGGGGTTTTCCCAAGGGCAGTGCTGGCCCTCCACTGCTATCCCCCGTCTGGCTGGGTAGGAGAGGGATGCTGCTGCTCCATGTGCAATGGGACCGCAGCAGGCAGATGTGGGATAACTCAGTCCCCCCCGTGAATTTCCTCCTAATCCCTAGTAGCTGTATCAGCTTAAGCCCTGAAGCGGGAGGTTTAATATCTCTCCTGTGATTTGTTACCCTTTGCCACTGGCGTTCTGTGTCCCTGTCTTCTGTAGAAACACCCTTTGTGTCCTGATGGGCTTTTTCCTTCTCTGAGCAGCAGCAGCCTCTGTTTGTTTGCTCCTTTTTGCAGTTTGGGGGTTATTTTGCAATGATGTTAGATACAATTTTGTGCCAACCTGCAAGACCAGCCCAGAATCATAGACTAGTTAGGGTTTCTTAAGGAAACGACCTTAAGATCATCGAGTTCCAACCCCCTGCCATGGGTAGGGACACCTCACACTAAACCATGCCACCCAAGGCTCTGTCCAACCTGGCCTTGAACACTGCCAGGGATGGAGCATTCACTACTTCTTTGGCCATGCCATCCGCTGTCACTGGGGAGGACTGTCCTTGCTGCTGCTCCTTAGTGAGGTTTGTCCCAAGCCTGGGCTGCTCCAGCTACTCTGCATGGTTTGGCTGTAGGCAGAAGCCTCGGGTGGGATCCTCATCGATTCAGGCTCTCTTAACACCTGATGGCTTTCCCTGCTGGTGGTGCCTGGGCACCCTGCCTGCTGCTCCAGCCCTGCCCTGGGCACTGCAGGCTCTGCCACTGATCCCAGCCGTGTCCCTGGCCATGTCCATTAAAGCCCACTCGTGAGGACGAGCTCCAGGGGCCCTGCCTTGCTTTCCTGCTGTGCCCAGACCTGCTCCGGAGCCAGCCCGCGGTGATGGGGACCAAGGGAGGGAAAAGAGGCTTCAAAAGTGAGCGTGGAGGCTGCAGTGCTGCATGGGGGGGCCCGTCCTTTCTTCACCACCCCACCCCCCCCAACCGTGGCTCCTGGTCTCATAATAGCCTGGTGTGTTTTCCCATTGATATCCCAGTTGTTGGAGCGCATGGGGTTGGGTTTTGCCCCTTGTTTTGCGGCTCTCTCACCAGGACAATAAAGCCCCACATAGGCAGTGAAAGCAGTGATTGCTTTTCCAAGCTGGTTTCTAACGGGTGTTGTGTTTGGAAGGGGGCCCGGCTGCTGCCGGTGTGCCCGGAGCCAGGGAAAGCGCGGGAGATAAGGCAGGAGCAGACAACGTGGCACAGGGAGATGGAGGAGTGCTGGGTATTGCATCCTTGAGACACCCAGCCCCATGCCCCTCTGCACCCCATCTCCCTGTGCTCACATCTCACCCTGTCCCAGGTCTGTATTTCAGTGCCTAGCCTTTGAAGACCCATTGGCAGGGGCAGCCTGTGGCTTCTTGCTGTCAGCCTGGGCTACCTGCAGCTGCCTTTTCCCTGCAGAGTGAGGTAGGAAAAAGGGCTAATTCTAGGGAAGGGGATGAGTGTGGGGTCTTTCAAGGCTGCTTCAGGCCATGGTGCCTTCCCTTGGGGATGGCTGGGCAGCACTGGGGGTATCCCAGGGACTTGACAGCCTCTCAGGGCCATGGATGGAGCTGGGCTGGTGGCCATCCCCAGTGTCACAGGCAGGAGGCTGAGGTTTGGGACAGGAGGAGGATTTCCATCCTTTGGGCACTTCCCAGTGACTCATCCCAGATGAGGGGGCTCTTCCCAAGGGTCTCAGAGGCTGTTTTGGCTGTCTGACCCAGAAACACGGGACAATTTGGATGACAACAGCTCAAAGGCAGACAGGGAGGGCAGACCTGAGCCCAGGAACAGTGTGTGCCAAGCTGCCAGCAGCACATGGGCACTGTAATGGGGACGGTGCTCCCCAGGGCTGCACCCAGGGAGTGTAGGATGTGATGAAGCAAGGACACAACCGGCACGGGCATCCTGTCCTTGGGCTGGGATCGTGGGGCCGGACGCGGTGCTTAAAGGCTTTCTGGATGGAAGCAGCCCATGCAACAAGGCCCCATGGGTTTGATGGCACTGTGTGCATGCCATTGGCACTCCCACTTTATACCATTTGGGAGCAGAGCTGCATTTAGGTGAAAGCATCATCGTGCTCTTCCTCCTCAGGGCTGCTGGGTCAGAGTATCTTGGCTGCGACCTAGAAAGGGGATGCAGCATTGTCCCTGTGGTCCATGACGGCATCACTTTGGACACCTCTCCATCAGGAGATGCTGCAAGGAGGTGTTTTGGGGAAGGGGAGAGTGAATCATCAGATCCCAGCAGTGATTTACAGCACCCCTTGTGTGGAAGATGGTTTCCAGGCTGTCGGGATCGCGCTCCCACACAGCATCACCCCATCAAGAGTTAAAAGAGGGGCTGGATGCCGTGCGTGTGTGTGTGCATGCACGCGCCCTGTTTTGTTTTTAAAAGCTCCTCTCTGGCCTGGATCCCTGCCAGAGCCGGGGCCGCCGCTGGCAAAAACTCCAGCAAAGGAGTATGAAAGGGGCAGAAACTAAATAACAATAAACCACCTTTTTTTTGGCTGTTCTAGCAAGCAAAGAGGGGGAGGGGAGAAGCTGTGAATATTCCAGCTCATCCCGTCTGTCCCAAATCATCCCATGCATCCCAAATCCCATTCTTGGCTTTGCCATACCTAGGATGGAGAGGGTGAGACCTGCTTGAACCTTGAGGCTGCAACATCACCCGGGCAGTGCCGAGGTGTCCTGGTGAGTCACAGACCTGTCTGGAGATGCCCAAACTGCTTGGAAATGGTTCTGCCGGGATGATCAGGGAGGGGTTGGACATCTTCACCTATGTTCCTATGGGATGCCCCGGGGCTGTGGCAGCCTGGGTCTGGGATATGTGTGCAACCCCAGGGAGAAAGGCTGGAGCTGGGACTGAGCACGGGGAGATAAGGGAGCAGGGAAAACCTGCGTGTGCAGCAGGTATGCGGCTCCTGCAGCATCCCAGGCCTGGTGCAACACGTCCGGCTCTGCTTCCGCCAAGCCGTGCCAGCACCGCTCCCCGTATGGGACCCAGCCAAGGCTGTGCACAGAGCACGCAGCCCCTGGCGCTGCCTCCAAGCCCGGACCCTCATCCCAGCATCCCATGGATGCTATCCCAGGAGCCAGAGCCTGGATCAGTGACTCCTGTGGGCAGCTGTGCCATGAGGGGTGAAAACTCCTGGGATTTCATAACACGGCCGTGGGCAGGCGCGTTGTGTAAGGATGTCTGCTTGGGAAGGAGCTGGGGAGCATGGCGTGGGTTCTGGGTGCCCGGCATGGAGGTATCCCAATGGCAGGGCTGGCTTGGACTCCGCCATCGGCTTTACTCTTGCT
Source organism: Agapornis roseicollis (assembly GCA_002631895.1). Taxonomy (NCBI): domain Eukaryota; kingdom Metazoa; phylum Chordata; class Aves; order Psittaciformes; family Psittacidae; genus Agapornis; species Agapornis roseicollis. The sequence continues at coordinate 120,366 of NDXB01007140.1, read as the reverse complement.
CCCTCGCATCATCAGTGCCAGGGTCTGGCTGGTGCTCAGCCCCCGCTCCCCCACCGAGCAGCCCATCTTTGAGGCATCCTCTTGTTTCTGTGCCAGGATGGGTGCGGATGAGCCTGAAGGGGGTTTTCCAGCTGGAGACAACTTGAGTGCAAACAGCAATAGGGAAGCAGTGGATTGGGAGCTGCATGGAATTTCCCCATCCATCGGTGTCCTTTCGCCCTGGGCAGGACATCCAGCTCACAGTGTGTTGGCCTCCTGGGGACCTTGCCAGCCCCACCACTGGTCTCAGCAGGCTCTGAAAGGGCTCAGATCCTCCCCAGTGAATCATCATTGACAGCATGGGGTATGTGGGTGCATAGTGAGCCCAGCCAGCTGCATGGGGGCCAGCACAGCAATGGCAGTGGGGATTGTATTGAGCTGCAGCCCAGGATGCTCTGGTCAGCCTGAAACACTTCTGGTTTGGTTGTGTTGGGCTGACACAGGTTGCAGGAGCCCTCCTGGCTTCCCTGAATGAGCACCCGCTAATCCTGGATCAAAAAGAAGGGAAACACTCCTCATTGCATGGGAAGAGGGTGCTGCACAGGCAGAGGAGCTGCCTCTGATCCTGATCTGCCTCCTCCTTGGTGGTGCTGGACCCAGGCAGCCCCTGTGTCAGAGCATCTGTCCCACTGGTTATATATAGCAGCCATGTGCCAGGCTGCATATGGACATCCTGGAGCTGCTTCCCTATTACCTCCACCCCAAACCGTGTGGAGACACGGCAGGGTCCAGCTCTGAGCCCCCATAGTGATGCCTCTGCTCTGTCCCATACATCCTGCCCCAAATACCTGGATAAACATCTCCCAGGAGCAGTGCAGGTAAGGTAGGGGCTCCATTCGGGATCAACCCAGGCACTGGGATAGGGATCAGCACGAGCCTATCAGCCCCCAACGTGTGTTCAGCCATGTGCTTACAAATCCAGTGCCTCGTGGGCCAGGAAGGGCTGGTTCGCTCTCCTAGGGCTTTCCCAGCAGCACTGGCACAGCTTGGGAAGCCGTTTGCTGGCCAGGTTTGGGGACGGAGCAGCCCACCACGATTCCCTGGCCGGAGTAGAGAGCACAGGGGCGGCACGGTGCAAGAAGGGTGCTTTTCTCTATGCTAAGGAGCCAAGGGAGGTGGGGGGCACCCTTCTTCCCCCTGTGCACCCCCTCATCCTCACCAGCACCCCGGGATGCTGCGGGGCACCGGGGAGAGGGGGGGGTTTCCATGCTCAGCTCCCACGTCCTGCCTCCGCCGCCAAGCCGGGCTTGCCGGGGCCGTTCCCGACACGCACCCGTTGTGCTGGAGAGGCGTAAACAGATCAGGTTCCCGGCAGGGGTCCAGGGAGCGGGCAGGCCTTGGCTTGTGTCCCACCGCCCGCGGCCCGGCGGGGATGTGGGGAGCGCCGAGGCAGGGGATGGGGTGGAGGGGTCCCTGCGGGAGGCTGGGTATGACCTTGGTTTGATGGGGGGCCGGGGGTGCTGCCCCTGCCTCAGTTTACCCCCACTGCTAAGGTGGGTCTGTGCCTTTGGGATTCGGAGGTGTTGGTGCTGCCCCAAACCACCTTTTTTGTGCCTGCATGGGAAGCCCACGGACTGGGGGTCCTCCCATACCACCCCCCCCCCCCCGCCCCTTATCCATCGCAGTTGTATTCTGATGCGTTTGACCTTGCTGTAAATCAGCCCTTGTCCTTCCCGTGGTACATGGGGGGGGACGACGGGGCTGCTCCGTGTTGTCCTTGTCCCCAGCTGGTCCCCAAGCAGCTGCTGGCGGGCTCCGGCATCCGGGCTGGGTGATGGGAGGAACCCACTGCCGGCCCCGGAGCAGCTGGGACAAGGGGACGGGGGCAGGAACGCAGTACCAGGAATAGCTCAGCAGCCACTGAGGCCCCCACAGGGACAACAGGATGGGCACAGGGTCCTGCTGTGGGGTCCTGCTTCCACCATGAGGATAGGGAGATGCTGCTCCCAGGACATGCAGCATCACTGACTGGTAAGTGCATATAGAAGGTTGCTGCTTCTGCATGGGAACACACATGGTGGTGCAAGGTGTTGTGATAGAGCCGAGACCAGAGGCTGGTTTGTCTTGCTCAGGCTGGAGGGGGCTTGGCCCATGTCTGCTCCGGATGGACTCATCCCTCTCCCCTTCCCATTGACAGCAGTGTGGAGTGGCCAGGCAGTTCCCATTTGCTTTGATAGGCAACCTTGTGCAGGGGCTGGGAGCAACAAGGATAGATGGATGCCCTCTGCACCCTTGCCATCACCAAGAGATATGGAGAGAGATCCTTCTCATCCCTTGTAGCTTGGGAGCACTGAGCAGCCCTTGCCGAGCGAGATCCTCTTGATCTTTCCCAATGCAGATGCTATGAATGGCTGCAGTGCCACAGCATCTGTGGGAGCAGTTGCTCATCCAGCATCCCTTGGGACCAGCAGGAGCCAGAAGCCACGTTTTGTCTCTGTCCTGGTGGGAAGGAACCAGGTTGCTCAAGCAGCTGGGATCAGTTCAGATGCAGTTCAGATGGAGCCCATGCATCATTTGCTGGAAGCTGTAGGAAGCAAAGAGCCTCTCATTTCAGTTTAGCAATAGAGTGTAGCAGCAGCATCCCCCTAGAGCAGAAACCCTTGTGTCCTATAGGGAGGAAAGCCCAGTCCCCAGGCAGCGTCTGCCCCGTCCCTGCACAGATGGGGCTCTGTGTGTGTCCCAGGGGACCCCACTGGCCTGTCCCTGCAGGGTCACAGTGGAGGAAAGGCACCCGCAAGGTATTTTTAACCCCCAGCAGCAGGTCTGAGGCTCGCCCTCGGCCGCTCATTGCCCACGGGCTGGTGATGGGGGGGGTAGGGGGGCTTTGGGAATGTTCAGTTCCCGGCTGCTCAGGAAGGAGCAGCAGCGCTTGAACCATGGACCTGCTGGGTGACCTCCCGCTGCCTCCCCTCCCATCCTGTGTGCGCCGTGCCCAGATTAGAGCAGCCAGGGTGGGGACAGCCGCTCCGTCCGCCCCGGCAGCTCCAGGTACACGGCAGCAGCTTCCCCGGGGCCAAACGGGGAGGATGGGGCAGGGTTTCCAGCCGCCGCCGCATCCCTGTGTGCTTTGAGCACTGGCCATACCGGCTGGAGCAGCTCCTGGGTGCCCTGTGCCAGGCTGGCGCTGATGGGGACAGAGCACCATAGGTTTGCAGCAGCCCTGTTCTCCAGCATCCGTTGCCCCTGGGAGTTGCATGGTTTGCTGCAACCACCCAAGCTACAGCAGAGGGTTGGATGCTCGTTTCACTCCCTTGGGCTCACAGGGGGTTTGGTGGCTGCTCTAGTTTTTATCTGGGCCTCCTTAGAACCATCAAATAAATAGCTACGTGCTGCTCCTGAGCGTCCAACCCTGCAGGTGTAGGTGGGTTGCTGCGTCCCTGCCCGCCCTCCCTAATTAACTGTTGCTCAGCAAATCCAGACTCACTGACCTGCCCTAATCTTCCCGTGCAAGGCAAACCCTTGACTGCTGGCTCCTGCTGCCTCCCATGGCCCCTGTGAGCCCGTATCATGTGTATATCCCTGGGGGTGCAATGGAAGATGGTACCCAGGAAGCAGCATCCCCCCGGGCAGGGCTGTTTTCCTGGCTGGCAGCTCCCTCTGTACCCACACACTGCTCTCACCATCCCCCTGCATTCTGCTTCCCCTCTTTCTTCCTGCCATTGACCGTGTGCCGGTTGGATTGTTTCTCCCCAGATGCTGCAGTCTGCAGGTTTCCCAGGTTGAATCTGCCTGGGTTTGTTCTCCTAATCTCTCTTAAGTCCCTTTTGTGTTATTTCTGCCCTCATCCCTCTGTAGCACATCCTCCAAGGATTATATTAACGCACTGTTGGCTTGGCATCACATCAGTGAGGATGCAGAGGGGGTCTGTAGGTGCAGAACCCCTTTGCCTGGGTACCTGGGGAGCACTGGAGCCCTGCAGCCCCTTTCCTGGCTCCCAGTTGGAACCGGTATGGAACCAGTTGAACCTGAACTGAGGTGTGTTAATGCTGGACAAACTGCTCTGCTGGTCACCATGTCCTGCAGCCCATGGGTGGCTTTGGCCCCAGGGTGTACCCAGTGATGCACTGTAGATGCAGGCAAAGCTCACACTTGGCCACTGGCCCCTGCCGCTATCGCCCCATCTCTTCCCGCTCGGGAGGCGTCCTGTCCTTTCGGAAGGATGGGGGAAATGGAAAAGGCTCCACCTCTTCCCTGGGCAAATACAGCTCCTCTGAGTTCATATCCTGGAGAGCGGAATAGCCAGGTCCCAGCAGGGACGGTGACTTCACCTCCCGGTAACGCGTTTCCCCGGCCAGCTGGGAAAGGAGCCTTTGCATCACTGAAGGAGCCGCCCGGCTCCACACACCCGAAGCCTTTCCCAGCTCTTCCCATCCTGGCTGGGGCTGGGGGATGCGTTTCTATGGGGAAGGGGTGAAACTGCTGCCCTTTGCCACGGGAGCCGGGCTGGGGTGCAAGGAGTGTGAACCCCCACATTCCTGGGGAGAAGGGGAGCGAGCGCCATTCATCACACCATGAGCTTCTGGGGGTCTCAAAGCAGGAGCATGTGTTTGGATTTGCAAGGGATGAATCCAGCCCCAAAGGACTCTCATGACGCTGTTTCCTCTCCTTAGCATTTGCCTCCTCCATGTGGCCATCAAACCCTGGGGATGAGAGGCAAGAGCTGCACCTTCTTCCCAGCTGCGTGGATAGGGATGGGGTTTCCGACTCTGTTTTCCTTTCATTGTTCTGGGAGCCTTCCCTTTGAAAGAGCTGCCTGTTTTTTCCTGCTTTTCTTGGGATGGAAGCAGCGGGGGGAAATTGGGGGTCCGGCCGGGGGTCCCGCTGCGGCTGGGCTGGGGCTGAGAGCTCCATGTCAGTGCTGTGCAGGGATGCTGCCCTTCCTGCTGCCAGCCTCTTTAAGAAACGGAATTGTTGGATTTTCCCTGGGAAAAAGGCTCCCAGCCTTTCCCAGAGAGGGAAAAAGGCTCCCAGTTGACTCCATGGTCCTGCTGCCATGTCCGCCTTTGCCTCTCATGGGTCCCTAGCCCAGGGAGGAAGATGCCTTGGACCTCTCAAATACCTCCTGTCCTTTGCCATCCCTTGTCTTCACCATCCTCCATCATATCTGAACACATTACAGGATAGGAAAGCTTGAAGAAGGAGAAGGGAGAGCTGAGGAGGGAGGCAGAGCTGCCAGAGGAGACTCAGACATGCTGTCAACAGAGACAGATTGGTGGCAGCACCAACATGGGTTCTGCATGGCTGTAAGCCCTAACATTTAGGGCTCAAGCCAAGGGTTAATGGCGGAGGCTGTTGAGGTTAGAGACAAGCAGTGTGTGTTTTGGAGCGGGGATGCTCACAGTGCAGGGATGCTGTGTCCAGCCCTCAGAAGGCTGTGAGGAACTGCCAGGAGTTCAGCTCCTGATGGGGTTATTCCAGCAGGATCCAGGCTCCCGAAATTGGCAGTGGGGCTGGTGTGCAGTAGCCATCGTGCAGCGTCAAAGCAGGCCAGGTCCCACTGCGTTTGGAAGGTATCTCAGGGGTGAAGATGCCAGTTATCCTAAAGCAGTTGCCAGAAATGGTGTAGGGAAAGGTGAAGTGTTCTCTAGCACATCGTGCTCTCCAGTGGCTGTCGTTTGCCCTGTGTTGATGGGAGTCTGCCTCCCTGATTGCAGCCTCCCTTTTCCTGCCAGTTAACCCAGTGGCTTTGCCCCAGTTGGACCCACCCCACGGTGCCTGGCTTGGTGAGGGACCTGTTTGTCAGCGTTGGTGGGGAGCCCATTCACAGGGGTGCTGTGAAGCATTGAACCCCTGGATAGGCCATTGTCAGGCAGGAAAGCACCCATGGCAGCTGGACATCTGGATGCAGGGATGGGTGCTCGTCCAGATATCCCAGAGAGCAGCACCCATGATCACAGGGGAAGCAGGGGAGCCCTGCATGCCCGGGGAGCTGGTGGCTGTGGTAGGGTCAGAAGCTCTTGGCTCTCACCCAGCCTCCATCCTAAGCTTGCTGGGCAACTTTGGTTGGGTTTCTTCACACCGCTGTGGCTGAGCCCCTTCCCTATCGGAGCGGGTGAATCTCCTCTGAGCCTATTGGGAAACTGCATCCGAAGCAGCCGGTTTTCCAGGAGGAGCCGGGTGTGGGAGGCCGCAGCGGACGTGCCTGTGGATGCAGGGGCGACAGGAAGGGAGATTCCTGCAGAAGACGTCGCCCCTTTGGGTCTCAGGTTTGGGTGAGACATCAAGCGTGCCTAGAGCCCCAGCATGAGCCCACTGTGCATGGGGCAGGGGCACCCCAGGCCAGGCAGGACAGGTTGGGGTGAAGCTGCCACCTCCAGCCCCAGGAGGGGGAGATGGTTGGTGCTCTGCAGGATCACAGCTGATGAACTCCTTCAGCTGAGTTATTGGCTTAGTGGTGAGAGTCCCTGCATGGCTTTTGTTTGTCCAAGAGCACATGGGCCTTCTTCCAACACACAGGGCAAAAGGATGCTGTTCCTGCAGTGCCCAGACAGAGCATCCCTGCATGCAGGGTAACTGTGGCTCATAGTGCAGGGAGATGCTCGTGGTGTGGGGACACACAGGCTGCATGTTGAGGGATGCTGCAGCTGGCAGTGAGGGAATGTTTATGGCACAGGGATACTCAGGCTGGATATTGAGGGATGGCTGTGATGCAGGGATGCTCAGACCTGCAGTGCGGGGAGGCTCAGGGCATGGGGATACTTGCAGCCAGCAGTGTATGGATGCCATGGGAAGACAAGGGGAAGGGATGAGGGTCTGTGACAAAGGCCCAGCAGAGAGGTGGGATTGTCAAGGGGATGTCTCCAGTTATCAGTCTGCGTTCTCCACAAAGGCTTGCAGTGGAAGAGCTCAGACCACACTGGGCAGACAAAACCGGGGGGGGGGGTCACAGGCCGCACTTTNTCTGCGTTCTCCACAAAGGCTTGCAGTGGAAGAGCTCAGACCACACTGGGCAGACAAAACCGGGGGGGGGGGGTCACAGCTAAAGCAGCACTTTCTGGGCCCTGACTCTCCCTGTGGCAGCCAGGGCAGGAATCTCCAAGGGGCACTTTTTGTGGGGACCCAGGATACTCGGGAGCCAAATCCAGGTGAGCGCACGTGGCTCCTTCAGGCTCAGCTCTGCGCAGGGATCGTGCCTGTTTCCAGCACCTCTGGGAGAAGCCCCCAGGGCTGAGCTGTGCGGTGAGGGGCAGGGGTGATGCCAATGCTGTACCCGCTGCGCTGGCACCGGGGGTGCTGGTCGGGCCGGGCAGGGGCACGCCTGGCTCCACGCAGCCGGCACAGCCGGCGCCGGGTGTGTGCCCAGGGGGGTAAATAGGGGTTGGTGGTGGGGCTGGGTGCCAGCGGCACAGGTGAGGAGCCTGCCCTGGGCAGTGGCTCCGTGGGTGCCCCCTGCATCCCATGATGAGCTCAGCCCAGTGGGCAGCGCAACAGGAGGTGCAGCCTGGAGCCGTGGGGAAACTGAGGCACAGGGCACAGGACAGGGGCTGGTTGGGGATGTGCCGTGCAGGGCTGCGCCATCCTGGCACCTCCACCAATGAGGATCCAAATGGGCACGGGCTGGTGCTTTGCCATGGTTTAGCTCTGGGGTCGTCACTACAAGAGAGACCTTGAGGTGCTGGAGCGGGGCCAGAGAAGGGCATGGAGCTGGTGCAGGGCCTGGAGCCCAAGGGTGATGGGGAAGGGCTGAGGGACCTGGGGGATTCAGATGGAGAAGAGAAGGCTCAGGGGGGACCTGATGGCTCCCTTTGTGTGCCTGACAGGAGGATGGAGCCAGGAGGGGCTGGGCTCTGCTCCCAAGGAACAAGAGGAACCAGCCTCAAGCTGCACCAGGGCAGGTTTAGATGGAGCTGAGGCACAATTCCTTGCCCACAGGGTGCTCAGGCATCGGAACAGGCTGCCCAGGGCAGGGCTGCAGGCACCGGCCCTGCAAGGGCTCACACAGCGTGGAGACGAGGCCTCAGTGCTATGGGGCAGGGGTGGCCTGGGCAGCGTTGGGAATGGTTGGACCGGGTGAGCTGAAAGGGCTTTTCCAGCCCGGTTCTTCCATGATGCCGTGGCCGAGTCGCGGGTCCCGCTGGCGGCCGCTGCCTTTCCCAGCCCTGCACATGTGTGAGCAGCTCCCGGCGCTGCTCTGCGCCGGCTCTTGGCAGCCCCGCGCTGCACAGAAGCTCTCTGCCTCCCTCGAGGCCTCGCTCAGCACCGGCCCCGCGCTGCCGAGCCTCATCCTGCCTGGGCAGGCAATGGAGGAGCAGGGATTGGGGCGGGATGGGAGCCCGATGGGACCCCTCGGAGGGGGCATGTTGGGGAGCCCGCAGCTGGAGTTAACCCTTGGGATTCCACGCTCCTGGAATCATCCCCTGCAAGGGCTGTTTGCGTTTTGGCACCAAATCTGTGTTTTCCTGCGTTCGTCTGCCTGGGATGTGAATGTGATCCTGGCAGGGAGCGGGGTTTCCTGGATCAGGCCCTGGGTGCTCCCAGCCTGCTGCAAGCACACAGGAGGTAAGGATGTGCCTGCGATGGGAAGGGGCTGGATTAACCCAGCAGCCCTTTCCCTGCCTGGCTCTAGGGTGTCCTGGCTGGAGGTGCATCTCCAAACCAGTCTGGGAGGGCTGTGGGATTGGGAATGCTGAGCCCCAAAATGTGGGTGAGGAAGTCCATGGAGCCTGGAGCTGCCAGGACACCAACAGGAGGAGAATGGGCTGAGGAAATGGAGAGAAAAATGGGGGAAGTGGTAAAAGGAGCACATGGGTGCAAAGAGGAAGAGGGATGCAAGGAAATCCTTCCCCTTCCCAGGGGTTCATTCCCAGTTTGTAGCTGGGGATGAACCCTTTCTGCTTTTGGGAACCTGCTGCTTTCCCATCCAGCCATGCTCTCCATGGTCTGCATGGTCCTGCCCCATGTCCTGACCTTGCTGGGCAGCCGGAGCAGGGAACTGATCTGAGGAATGCTGCTGGGAGAGAGGAGCGAAGACCCAGACACTGCTGTGCATGCAGATGCTGACAGCTGCCTCCTGGGGCTGGGGAGCCGACAGGGACACCCACTGTGTCCTAGGACACCCACTGCATCCCAGCCCTGCTTACTGGACCCCACCAGCCCCTCCAGTGCCACTGCAGGAGGTGGTCCGGGATGGGATTTAGGGAGAGCTTGTGCTATTCAAATAATGGGCATTGCTCAATTCCAGAGCCAGCCTGGGGGGGCTGTGGGATGTTTCAGCCTCTTTCGGATGTGCACAGTGGGAATACCCATCCAGCCATTCTCCTCCTAGCACAATGCAGGCTCTGCCCCTCTGCAGTGGGTAAGGACCTCTCTTCCTCCTCCTCACCCCTGTTTCCCAGCTCAGGCAGTTTCCAGCTGATGGGAGCAGTCTCACAATGGGATGTGGCTTTGGAAGAGCTTTCGGGTTGGTGGAGCTGCTCGCTGCCACTCTGGAAGGGGTAATTAGGCTGATCCCATCCTGATCCCCTCAGCTGTGGTGAGGAGTCACAAGTCCTTCACCAGCAGCCACTCCAAGCCCATTCTGCACTAATGAGGCTGTTTACAAACCAGCACAGATTGCAGTAAGGAACACACCAGTCTCTGGTTTCCTTTAATTACCATTTGCATGAGGAATGAGCCGGCCCCCTCTTCAACCCTGCTTTCCAGCAGAGGGGCCATACAGCAGAGTATGGGTTTGTATGGGATCTGCCATGCGAGGTGGGTAGAGACCTCGGGAGAGGAGGAAAAGAGAAGGGAATGAAGCGGGAGGGGGGAGAGCTGCAGATCCCTGAGGATCTGTGTCCGGCTGCAAGGAAAGGGACTCCTTCCCCAGGACCCCACTATGTTTTAGTGGGATTGAAGCACTCCAAGCCTGGCTCTCAGGCTTTGATTTTCCATAGGAAACAGCAAAGGAACTTTTCAAAGCATTTAATCCTCCCTGGCTTGGCCATGGGGCAGAGGAGGAGCCGTGGCATTCCGTGCCCCCCGCATCCCTTTCCCTTTCTTTCCCTTTTGACTTGGCGGATGAATTCCAGGGATGTTAATCCGTTCTCAACCCCTCGGTGGAGAATAAAACGTCCTCTCCGTGTGGGAGGAAGGAATTCATTCGGATTAATTGTGGAAAGGAGCAATTGGGGGAGCATGTGAGGCTGTGTGGGGTGAGCATCCTCTGCAGCTCAGTGGTCCCCAATGGGGAGGGATGGGGGGGGGGAGACAGGACAAAGATACCAGGGTGGCACAATCCTCGCATTCACAGAGGCTTCAGCCATGAAATGCCAGCCATGTGCTCTGTGGGCCAGGCCTTGGCAGCAGTGATGGGCACAGGGAGTGAGTGGGGAGCAGAATGGCCCCACTCAGCAGTTTTGGGGGTGTTTCTGCCTATAAAAGGGAGGGAAGCACGGTCCCACCAAGCAGGGGTGACAGGAGCTGGGGGGTCCAGCCCATCCCGGGGGCGCACAGAGATGGAGCAGGAAGGATGAAGGAGGAAAGGGTCTGAGCTTGACCATTGGGTCAGCCCGTTGAGGGTTCGTGGATGTGAAGATGGAGTGAGAGGAGGGCAGAGGCCGCCGGGATGGGGCAGGCGCTGTTCTGTGCGCCGGGAGGTCGGTGTGGCTGCAGGATGGGATCACGCAGGGTGCTGGGGGCTGCATCCTGCCCTCACCTTCACCTCTTCTCTCTGCAGAGCTCCTGGGGTCTGCCAAGCGCCTCAATGTGAACTATCAGGATGCGGACGGGTGAGTGCTCCCCTGGGAGGGTGCTGGGTGCTGCCAGCATGGGGGGGGGGG
>NDXB01007140.1:34865-101809 GCA_002631895.1 Agapornis roseicollis | reverse complement strand
CCCTGCTCCTCCCATGCTGCTCCCCCAGGGCTGGAGCCCCAGCCCTTTACTGGTTGGAGCTGTGCTCAGTGTGGGGACCCAGCTCTGCTCATGAAGGTGCAACAGGGCCTCCCTGTTCCATCACTCCTCCTCTCCCCCAGCCGCTGCCCTCCACTGGTGATGACCTCCAGCAGCACCACTTGGGACCAGAGCCACGCAATGGGCAGTTGACCCCCACAGCAGGTGAGGGGTGTCCCAGCTCCATGGGGCCTTGGGCACAGCTCTGCCCCTGGCCTTGGGGGCTGCTCGCTGCTCAGGTACCCCCATGGCAGCTCCCCTGTCTCCTCCGTGCCAGGGACCCAGAGCCACCAGCCCCCCAGCGGCTGCCCCCCTGGAGACAGGGTCTTCTCCCACCAGTTCCTGCGTCCTGAGCAGCTCCTCGAGGGGAAGGTAACTGAGAACCTGATGTGCTGGGTGGGAGGGCCACAGCTGAGGGTCTCAGCCCAGTTCTCTCTGCACTGGGGACACAGGGGATGCACCTTGAGCGCACTGGGGATGCCCAAGGAGCTCTTTCCTGGAGCTCCCAGGCCCTTCCTAGCTCCTGCATCATGGGCTGTCCTTTGCCCTGTGCTCTCCCCAGGATGCAGAAGCCATTTACAACTGGCTGAGCGAGTTCCAGCTGGAATCCTACACCGCCAACTTCCTCAATGCTGGCTACGATGTCCCCACCATCAGCCGCATGACCCCAGAGGTAAGTGGGGTCCCTCCCCACCTCCCAGGCTGCTGCAGTGGGTACCACTGCTGACCGCTGCCCTGCTCTGCTCACGGTAGGATCTCACTGCCATCGGCGTGACCAAGCCAGGCCACAGGAAGAAGATCTCCACCGAGATTGGGCAGCTCAGCATCACTGAGTGGCTGCCCAACTACATCCCGGTGAGTCCTGGTGCCAGGGATTTGGTCCAGCACCCTCTTGTCCCAGGTCTAGGTGTGCCCCAGCACAGGAGTGGGGTCTGTAAGTACGTAGAGGCTGTGTTAATGCAATTAGACCCTAATGCAGTCTCCAGGTCAAAGGATGGATGAAGGAGCTGCCCATGCCTCTGCTGACAGCAGCATCCCTGTGCTCTTTCACAGGCTGACCTGATGGACTGGCTCAGCGCCATCGGGCTGCCCCAGTACCACAAAAAGCTGGTGAACAATGGTTACGACTCCATCACCATCGTCACGGACCTGACGTGGGAGGATCTGCAGGAGATCGGCATCAACAAGCTGGGTGAGTCCCTGCCGCCATGCCCAGGGCAGCCAAGCTTCCCACCCAGGTCCCCGCGCCCCATCCTTCCTTAGGCTGGGAGGTGCAGGCCTGTCCTGAGCTCTCGGAAAGGGCAGTCCTAGGCTGTCCCTAAGGACTCCCTTGGCAGGCTGGAGCCATGAGGACACTGGCTGTAGTTTGTCTCCTCCCAAAGGCAGTGTTTGGATAACCCAGAGGCCTTTGCCCCTGTTTGTGGTGTGACCATAACTCCTCTTGGCCAGGAAACAAAGGCCACAGGGGCCAGAACCGACCCAACACCCCTTTCCCATTGCAACCTCCCTGCAGGCCACCAGAAGAAGATCATGTTGGCCGTCAAGAAGCTCCGAGACCTGCGCAAAAGCCTCAACCAAGCAGAAGCGACCCTGGCGAGGCGCAAAGTGCCCGGTGCCCTGGACATCGTCACCATCGAGTCACTGGAGAACGGCGAGTGCCAGTCCCCGCACACCCCCAAAATGACGACCTTCCAGGACAGCGAGCTCAGCTACGAGCTGCAGACAGCCATGTCCAACAGCTGCCACGACACCCTCGGCATCAAGAGCAGCCAGGGCATGTCCCGGAGCCAGGAGAGCATCGGGGTGCGCTCGCGGGGCTCAGGGCACTCTCAGGACCATGTCCTGTCCCGGCACCTCTCCAGCCCCTCGCAGGAGAGCCTGGGCAGCGGCGAGAGCAGCAGCAGCAGCAGCGGGCAGTCCTGTGCACCCCCTCGCAGCAAGGAGAGCCCGGCCAGCCTGCCGGGGCTGCCCGGTCCTGAGCCCTATGGGAGGCTCGTCTCCCCCGAGGGGCTCAATGGCTTTGCCAACGGCAGCGGGGGCAGCCCCCTCAAGGAGAGGAACCTGCCCGAGGGCACGGAGCAGTACACCCGGCCGGCGGCTCAGAAAGGCACCGGGACACCGGCGGTCACCCCTTGTACTCCTCCCCAGACACCCAGCAAGGCGGCAGCCCCGTATGTCTTCATGTACCCACACGTCTCATTGAAGTCCCCAACGGTCCCTCCCCTCCTTGGAGCGGAGCAGCCCAAGACCCCGGTGCATCCCTTCTCCTCGGGACAGAAGAGCAGCCTGCAGACATCAGCCCAAAAAGCCTTCTCCTACCTGCACAGCCAGTGCGGCCTCACGGAGCCGCCCTCCGCGTGTCCCACCGCAGGGGCAGCCCCCAGTGCTTGGCCGCACAGGGAGCAGCACAACGGGGGGGAAGGCTTCAAGCCCAAGAAGCGCTCGCACAGCCTGAACCGCTACGCGCTGTCGGACGGGGAGCACGAGGAGGAGGACGGGGCTCCCAGCAGCACGCTGGGCTCCTACGCCACGCTGACGCGGCGGCCGGGGCGCAGCCAGATGCCCCGGTCCTGTGTGCAGACAGAGACCAAGGTGACCCGCAGCCAGTCCTTCGCCATCCGGGCCAAGCGCAAGGGTCCCCCGCCGCCGCCTCCCAAGCGCCTCAGCTCCGTGTCCAGCGCCCTGGCAGACAGCGAGCAGCCCCCCGAGCCCCAGAAGCAGCCCACAGCCCCCCAGAACGTGCCCGATGCGGGTGACAGCGGCTGCAGCAGGACAGTGAAGAGCCTGGCAGCTGCACTGGAGGGGACACCGAGTCCGCCCAAGCCCCTTCTGGCCCCAAAGCCGCTGCATGTGGCTCAGGACTGTGTCCCCAGGGGAGATGTGAATGGTGAGTCCTATAACGGTGGTGACAGCAGTACCACCGCGCTTTCCGATGCTGGCAGGGACCCCTTTGAGAGCAGCAAGCCACGGAGAAGGACATTCAGCGAGCCCAGCGCTCCCATGACGGAGGTGGCTGCACAGGGAGGGCGGGAGGACGCCTGCTCGGACACGGAGGAGGAGGCCAAGCCAGAGGTGTCCTCCTCCTCCTCCCAGAACAGCTCCAGCGAGTGCATCCCCTTTGCAGAGGAAGGCAACTTGACCATCAAACAGCGACCAAAGCCCACCGGGCACCCCAAGGCTGATGCAGCCGTGCCGGATGCAGAGCCCGGCTCCCAACCAGTGGAGTCCCCCTGCTCCACTGGGAAGGAGCCGGTGGTGGCCCCTGCTGTCACCAAGGAGCCACCGGTGCTGGAGTTCAACCTCACCGAGTCGGATACAGTGAAGCGCCGGCCCCGGTTCCGGGAGCGGGAGCCGCTGCAGGCGGTGCTGAAGGCGTTCAGCATGGCCGGGCAGGCCGAGGCACCCGCCAGCCCCAGTATGCCCCAGTATGCCCAGGCGCAGGCAGTGAGCATCGCCGGTCCCACCACACCGGCCCCACGGGCTGGGCTGGCTGGGGATGCGTTTGATGATGACAGCGTGGAGTTCAGGATTGCCGAGATAGAGAAAAGCATCTTGTCTCTGGAGAAGGGGATCAAGAAGGCACCGAGCCCCACCAAAGCCCCCAGCCCCACGGAGCTGCTTGGCACTGCTGTGGTGAGGACGCCTGCTTCAGGTATGTGGGCCGTGAGAGGTGGGAGTGGGACAGGATGCTTCCTCCTGGGTTGGTGCAGGGGGTGAGGAGGATGTGTGCCATTGTACACCATGAGTCCCCTTCCTTTGCAGATGTCCCCGCCAAGCACACCTCCGTGGCATCCACCAAGCTTGTGTTCTCCGGGCCCAAGACCATCTACCAGCAGGTCCTGCAGCCCTCCCGCCACGCCGTGGCTCCTTGGGTGGGCACTGAGGTGGTGCCGGATGTGATCGGGTCCGTGGCCGGTGCCGGGGCACTGGAGTCGGGCAGCAAGGTGTCGGTGAAGGCATCGGCATCGGCCCCGGGGCAGCTGGCACAGCAGCGGCTGGAGCAGACCAACTGCACCCTGGCTGCCGCGCTGCAGGCGGCGGGGAAGGTCACAAAGGAGGAGGTGGAGAGGTGAGGGAGATGCTGTGGATGGGCCCTCGGGGATTGGGAAGCTCCCAGGGAAGGGATGTACAGGTACAAGGGATGTACAATCAGGTCCATGGGAAATCCCTGGGGATGGCAGGTGAAGGGATGTACATGTACAAGAGATATACAATCAGGTCCATGGGAAGTCCCTGGGGATGGCAGGTGAAGGGATGTACAGGTACAAGGGATGTACAATCAGGTCCATGGGAAATCCCTGGGGATGGCAGGTGAAGGGATGTACATGTACAAGAGATAATGTACAATCAGGTCCATGGGAAATCCCTGGGGATGGCAGGTGAAGGGATGTACATGTACAAGGGATGTACCATCAGGTACAGCTTGGCCAACCCTTCCCTGTCAGCACCCAAAGCCTTTGGGCAGAGTTTTGACCTCTCTCCCTTTCCTCTGCAGCCACCCCAGTGCCATGCACTCAGCCAAGAACATCCTGGAAGACATCAGCAACATGTTTGATGACCTGGCCGACCAGCTGGATGCGATGCTGGACTGAGGCTCCCTCCTTCCCCTCCCTGTCTCTGGCTGCTCCAACAGTGTCCCCTGTGATGGGGAAGAGCGGATCCAGCACCGAGGTGCCTCCAGGTCTCTCCAACCGCCTCCTCCCCACACTTTGCACTGCGCTGGGAATGCTGCTGCCCCTCCTTGCTCGCCCCTGGCTCTGTATCACACGTGCCAGTGCAGCTGCGGGCTCCCTTCCGAGGGGGTCAGGCATTTCCCACCAGACTGGCAGTGGGAGGAGAGCCCCTCGGGGCTGCACACGGGGTCCTGGAGGCCACGGAGAAGCCGAGGAGCCTCCACAAGGGACCCTTCTGTTTCCCCGCTGCATTGTTGAGTCCTGCCTCTTATTATTTATCCCCTGCCAACAATGTGTCAGAGGAGAAACCTCCCCGGGCAGGCGGCACTGGGCTGGCTCTTTACTGAGCAGATCCCACCCCGGCAGGGCCTGACAGCAGCTCAAAGGAGACGGGGTTTGTTGCAGTTTGGCAGCTCGCGGAGCGAGAAGGAACCTTTTCTGCTTTGCTGCTTTTCCAAACGCATCAGCGTCAGGCAGCGTGTAATCCAAGGGGATGGCAATCCCTCCCGCGGGACCCTCGCAGCCCTCGAGCATGGGAAGCAGTGCATGCTCCGCCACGGCCCTGCTGAGCGTGGAGTTCTGGCTGCCCCTTGCCCAGAGTGAGGAGGATGGTGATGGCAGCGCCGAAGGCTTGTGCTTTCGGATCATGCTGCTAAATGGAGCTGCCCTCTGCAGACACCGTGCCTATGAAACCAGCACCCTGCTGCTCCCAGGGGGAAGTAGCAGTGTGGTTAGTGCTTTTTCCCCCCATTTTTTCCCCCTCTCTATCCCGTATTTGGGGAGAAATCAGGTCCTTTTCCCACTCCCCTCCCTGCTGGCACTAACTCCACTGGGAGCATTGTTGAGCAGGAGCAGTGTGTGGGACACTTCCTTGCAGTGGGAGAGGTGAGCCCACGGGCACCAGGTGCTTTCAGCTCAGCAGCAGCTACCGTGCATGCAGGCTGGATGTGGTCAGGGAGCAGCAGCAGTAGCTCCCCGCATCCAAGCGGGAGGAACGGCAGCATCGCTGGAAGATGGATTTCTCCAGCGGGATCTGTTCAGTAGTGCATGTCTAAATATGTCCAAGAGCCCTGAACTTGGCTTGCGCTCGGCATGCCAAGCAAGTGAAAGCATCCAAGCACCAGAAGGGAAGCTAAGATTGTATTCAAGTGCCATTTGCTACAGAAATTCCTGACAAAGGGAAAAGAATAATCTACAGATCCCCCTTCTTTTAAAAGAATCACTGACACCAAACCAAACTGGAATGGGAGAAGGTGGCTCAAGAGGCAGTTGCTTCCCAATCCTCTTGGGAGTTGAGACTGCATTGGACTGTGCAGCCCCTTGTCCCCTTGCAGAGAGCCGGCCTGGACATTCCTGAGGGATTTAACTGCTGGAAAGCAGGAGCAAGGACAAAAAATTCCCTTTGGGAATAACAGAAACCCTCTCGTTGGTTGGGACTTGAGGTCAGTTGGAGGCGGATGAGACCCCTCTCTCCTGGCTAGTTGGTTGCTCTGATGTACTTAAATGCCCATATGTGACAGGCGAGTGCTACACCACAGACCCGACTGGTTGTAAATAGCCACAACCAGTGGCACTTTATTAGAAGGTTTGTGGAAACCTTTTAAACCTGATTTTTCCTCGAGTCAACCTGGGACAAGCCCAGTTCTTTCTTTTCCCAGTGTTGATAAACTGTAAATGTTCGTGGGTTTTTTTTCTAAAGGCCAATGTATATATTTTAAATGTGATTTATTCTGTATATTTACTAACCAGAACTGCAAGCCTTGGACTCTAGGGTCAAGAATGAGGACACTGGGGTGGAGCTGTCGCTGTCTGAGCCACCTGAGGGCAGCACCACGCTGCTCTCGTTGTCAATAAGGGAATTGAACCATTTGATTTTTGCAGAAGAATGCCTATTTTTGAAGCTCTAGATCTCTATTTTGAAGCTACTGTATGGTGTGTAAGTTATGTACGCTGCAAGTGGGACTAACTGACCCCAGCTGCTCCGTGCAGCAAGGCAGTGAGGGGAAAAAAATAGCCCGTGTAATCACCAGACTGACAACAGATTCTAAACCATCTGCTCTGTTTGTGTTAACCATGTGTTTTGTTTTCCACTAACATGCAGTAAGATTAAATGCTATTAAACAGTGGGGCATATTTTACCCTTTTGATAGTTCTGCCTAGTTGTGTCCTTCATGTCAAATCACGCCTACTCTGAAGTTCATTGAGGATCAGCTTCATCCTGACCTTGGAGAGCTTAAGACTGGGGTTTCCTCTGATAATCTCCCCTGGTAAGAGCCCCACTGTTACCTCCAGCAAGATTAGTGTTCAGCTGGGGTCTTACCACCATGGTGAGAGTACAGGGACCAACATAACCTTCCCCTACCCTGCTCTGGGCACATCTGAAGCCTCAGCCACTCAAGGAGTAAGCCACAGTGCCACCAGGCCCTGCTTTGCTCAGAACAAAGCTGGATGTCTCATCTCACCACACGGCTGTTCTCCAGGGCTCCCAGTGCCTGTTCCAGCTCATCCCAACCTTCCATCCAGAGGGCTTCACACTGTGCCACCAGCCAAGGCAGTGCCTGGGATCCAGGAGACCATGAGGTAAGTGACTGCTGCTCTGCAGGAAGAGGCATTCAGAGCTGGACAGAACTGCCTAAAGCTGAGCAGAAAGTGCCAAGATCAAGTTCCAGGAGCATCCGGCTTCCTCAGGCTGTGTCCCTACAACAGGTAACTCAGAGCAGTCATACACACTTCTACCTCCTTGCTTTGCTGGGTGCAAACTTGTTCCCACTCTGTGTCATCCAGCTCACTCATTTATTGCCATTCATACACTGGATGTGTGTGGGTCTGAGTTTCTTGCCTTTGTTTTGTTTTTTTTAATACAATTTACAAGTTTTAATACAAATCAAATATTTGTACATACATCCCAAAATTTTTAATATAAAATATACACCATTTAAAAACATTTTGATGTAGGAAATTTCTTTCTGAAGCCGCGTACCCTGACCCTTGGGTACCTCAGTGGCAGAGGGAAGGGGGGGGTTATTGGCAATTGCATCCAAAAGGCTTCATTCACAGGCCTTGGCTCCCTCCAAGTCTAACAGGGGAAGGAGGGTGCAGAAAAACATTTGTGATCACCCAGAGAAGGAAACCATGGAGGTGCCTCCTCTAGAGGAAGGTGTAGGCAGGAAGAAGCACAGGTATCTGCTGCCTGTCATCACCTACAACAGTGGCACAGGGCAAGAGCTAAGGGTTGGAGGGGAAGGTTGTTCTGCAGGGAGCAGCTTGGTGGTAGCTCTGACTCCGGCTCGGCCTGGCCATAGAGGAGACTGTCTCTGAGCTGAGCCTGGCATAGGGGAGCAAAGCTGATGTCTCAGGTGCCAGGGTAGCAGATCTGGAGGTGGTGTTCAGTGAGCCTGGGAACGATGCAGCTTGTTCACCCTGAGCCAGGAGCTCTGCAGGCCCCAGAAGAGTGAAGGCAGAGTTCAGCCTGGCTGGCAGAGCTGAGCAGACCCCCTCTGCAAGCAGGGGTGGCCTGGTGCTGCTGCACTGCAGCATGGAAGCATGAGCTGCTGGCTCCCTATCCCATGCAGCTCTGCCAGCAGCATGGAACCTAAACATCCTCTTTCCAACCACAGGAACAAGGCCCAAGCCTCTCACCACCCCAACAGCCCCCTCCAGCATCCTCTATGTCCCCAGAGCTCAGAGGCTGGCTGTACCTCCCCTCTGCTCTCCTACCAGACCCACAGCAGGGAGAAGGGTATTGCTTAGAGACACACAATAGTGTGCATGCTCTCTGGTTATGCTGAAATGTAAGGAAGACAAACTGGAGCAGCAGGATAGAGCTTGGGGGATCCCAGTCAGCTCCCTGCCTGCCAGGGAAGAACCAGCATCCATTCATTAGCTGAAGGAGAAGTATCAGCTCTAGACTGTAGTGTTAATAGTGGGAGCGAAACCAGCGCCAGGATCTACCAGCTTCAGATAGGCTTTAGCACTAGGAAGAGAGTCAGTATCTCCATGGGCTGAAACAATTCTGGTAACCAAATCTGTGTGCTCCTGTGTGGCCCTCAACTGTCAACCCACAATGGCACCAGTGTTCCCAGTATAACTGGGGTCTGGCCAGAGTTCAAGAGCATGTTTGCCATGCTGGGTAAACCACAGAAGAGGCTTTTCCCAGTGAAATGAAGAACAGGGAACAGCTCTGAGGGCAGCAGCATGGAGGGGGAGACCTCCAACCCCTATCACAGAAAGATATGATGAGGGATGTTTCCCTGTGCCTTGAAGAGCAAGTATGGGATGCAGCACAGTGCCAGAACTGGGAAAGAAGGTGTCCACCAGCTCCATGTTAGCCACAACTGCAGGATGCAGATATCCTGCCTGGAAAGCCATCCCCCTCCCTCCATGGCAGGATAGGCAGTGCTCAGGTTTTCTCCCTCACTATGGCCTTCCCAAGCAGGCATTTTACTGAAGCAAACCAGCACTGTGAATCACAAGGAGGATGATGGCTATACACTGCTCTGGGGCTTGCTAAAGCAGCTAAGAGCTGGTTCAACAGGGCTGCAGGAAGCTGAGCCATGCTGACCTCCTGCAGGCCGGCAGAGCTGCTCTCACAGCCTCCCTCTGCACCAGATCACCAGGGTCAAACGTGGACAGCTTCTCTTAAAGCCCTGCCTTGAAGCACGCAACAGCCGGCACATTGCTACAGCAACAACGCTAGAGGGCAGGCCTGGCACAGCCTGGCCATGCCAGAGGCTTTCCCAACACCCTGCCAGAGACCCTTCCCCGTGTCCCGTTGGGAATGTGAGCTCCAGTCCTCACCTGGCACCCAGCGCTCCTGGAGCTGCAAGAGAGAGGGCTCCTTTGCCCCTGGATACAGCGATGTGGGTGAGGACATGCACACACATCATCCAGGAGAGCACGTGGAGATGGAAAACCAAACTGGGTTTCAATAGAGATCTCTTGCTTCAGCAGCCCTATGCTGGCCCCAGATTCCCCTGCCAGCTCCAAGAAACCCATCTGCCCATACAGAAGGAAGGAGTCACTTCATTTCAGCGTCACCATGCTACTAACAGAAACCTCTAGTAATAAATAAATAAAGGAAGTGCAGCCTTAACAGCCACTGGAGCTTGCAGGCTCCCTTGGGAGTGCCCAAGCAGGCTGGGGAAGGGCTGCATACCTGGGGGATCCTGCTAGCAGTGCCCTGCCTGGGGCCCCTGGAAGGTGCTGATGTAGTTTTGCAGGGAGCTGTCTGGTTTGCATGTGTGAGGGAAAGCTCCCTGAGCCTTTGGAGCAGCCACTCTCAGGGCAGGCTGTGGCTGTGTGGCCCTGGCTCCAGGGAACAAGAGCTCAGAGTGGTTAAAATGGAGAATTCATCCCCAGCTTTGTTTCAAACTGCAACTTCTGCCTCTTCTGGTAACGGACCCGGACCCTGGAGAAGGCAGAAGAAAGAAGGGAGTCAGCAGATGGACTTGGGCCCTGTAGTACCCATCAGAGGGGAACTGAATCTAGAGGGCAACCCATCTCGGTCCTGCCCCATCCAGCCAAGTCCTATCTCCAGGGAAAGCAGAGAAAGGTCCAAAAAGCCTTCCCAGGAATAGAGAGCAGCTCTGTCCCCATCAGGGTTCTCTCAATCCCCACTGTTTTTCCTCATCAACCCATTTCCTGACTCAATGCTCATTAGTGTTAACTCCCAGCTCTGCTGCTCCCTGTGCTAGGAAGAACAACCAAGTGACTTTGCCTGCTCCTAATTCTTGGCTTCAGCCTCTTCCTGTGAAAATGAGTCCCACAGTCCAGGCACTGTGTGAGGACGTATTTCCTCTGCTGTGATTCAATGCCTCTCTGTCCTCGTGGGATGAGATGGAGAGAACAGCCCTCTCCAGTTCCATACCGGTATTCCACAGACCTTGGCTGTGTCCCTCTCATTGGTTTGAGATAAGGAGATTTTTGGTCTCCCTTCCTGCTCCCAATCATTGCCAGTGCCCCTCCCTGACCCTCTTTCCTCCCAGAGAGGTGGAACAGGAGCTTGCACACAATGGCCAGGTGATTTACACAATGCAATCATCTCTTCCTTTTCATTCCCCACCCTCTTCCCCATGCAGCATTTCTCTGCAGCTCAAGGCCAAGCTGGAGTGTGGCTCCAACCCTTCCTTCCCATCTTCCCTACTATCTCCATACCTGATTTCATGCAGCTTGACAATCTCGTTGATGATAACCACAAGGACCAAGGAAAGAAAACCCAGGAGCCATGAGACCGGTGAGATGGAGACGTGGTTAAAGGTCAGTGAAGAACTGAGGTTTTCCCAGAGTTTCAGATCCAGCACAGTCTGTGCCACTTGCCCCAGCAATCTAAGATCATAAAGAGACACAGCACATCTCAGCAGAGCTAACAGCCTTCCCATCTCTGCACATAGAGATTCAGGCCCAGATGTTAACACTCCTGAGTTCACAAGAGACCCTTCACCAACTCAGTGCACAACAATCACCATGTACTGTTGTTCTCCTCAACATCAGCAAACTGGTGCTGGAGCAGTTCTAGAGCTCTCCTTCCTCCAGCATCCTGGAGTGCTGGAACAGGGCCTGGGGATACTCACACAACAGCCACAGTGAGCGTCCACCACCGGTTAGAGAGGGGGCTCTTCTTCCACAATGGCTTGGTACGATGGACATGGGTGATGGATATGAACACTATGGGACAGAGGGAAGGGGGTTATTTAGCATCACACACACATACTTTACAATATACACCAACAGCTATAAACTCAAAGGGCTTTATGTCCCTGAAACAACCAAGGTCCTTTCAGAGCAGACTCCCCACAGCAATTCCAAGATACGCAGGGTGGGAGGAGTGCAGCAGTAGTACTGCACAGGATCACTCACTATGGGGATGCCAAGGTTGGTTTGCAGCCTGCGTGCCACAAAAGATCAGGCAAAGGACCACAATGAGGGAGCAGAGAATGTGCCCTTGCTTTTGGGTCACTGCAGGCCTGCACCAGCAGAAAGCTCCAGCCCAGAGATGGGTATTTAGCCAGAGCCCAAGAGCATTTGCTCAGCTTTTGGTTGGGCTCTTCTAAACAGCATTTCCCACCTGTCTCAGTGGTCTGAAGGGCATTAACAGGCATGCACACTACATCTCCCTAAAGTAAGGCTGCCTCCCAAACCAGGAAGTGTTTCTGTTAGCCTGAACAACCTGCATAGCAATGCTCTGCCAGGCACCAGGGCACAACACCCTATGACAAGGTGAAAAGGAGCAGAGACCCTTTAAGGTATTCAGAGACCAGCTGGAGCTTCTCTGACAGACAATGCTGTGCAGGTGGTGATGATCAGCCAGGACCTGGCTCCCACCCCTCCTCAGCCTTTAAAAAGGCTTCCAGCACAGGGATGCTGTTCTTCCAGTGAAGCTGAAAAGAAGTCAGTGCTTCATCAGGTTGGTAAGAAGCAGAATCAGCTCAGAAGGTGCTGCCCTATCTGTGAGGGCAACATTTATTAAGACAAGGGCTTTATGGCTGTGCTGAGAGACCACTGCAGTGTCTGCTTCTACCAGCGAGCTTGTACTTTGGTATAGGGGGCAAGTTTCCCCCCAGAGTGGGTAATGGGGGTTGGGGAACAGAGATTTACCTGTGTGTAAGACAACCAGACCAGCTGTGAGCTTCTGGGCTACAAGAAGAGCATTGGAAAATGTCCCAAACCAGTCAGGAGCACCATCAGCATTGCTAGTAAATGAGAGGATACAGGAAGATGTCAACAATGGGGACTTACTGTCTGACCTGGTCCCACCAGGGCCATGTCCCTGCTGAGAGAACTAACAGTGAGCTTGGAGTCAGGCTCTCCTTGTACCAGAAGGCAACACTGAGCGAAGATACAATTATCAAGGCTATGGGGAAAGCACCCCATCCTCTCTATAGCCATTATAGCTGGGTCATGCAGGAGTCTGAAGCTTGTTGGAGAGGAATCAGTCCTTCCTGGGAAGGGCAAGAGCAACAGGCCCTGCAGGATGAGGGGAGGTGTGTGCCAGGCTCAGTTCTCACCTGTGCAGCATGATGGAGGAGCAGGCTGTGAGATTGAGGCTGGTAGTGTTCACCCCTCTGCAGGACTCATGCAGGGTGAACCCGAAGCAGATGAGGCAGGAGCAGATGGTCAGGCTGAATTTCAGCAGGAAGCAGAACAGGAAGTAGTGTTGAGTCTGTGAATAAGGGAGAGGCAGGAGGATGATGTGGGCATCACTGGCCCAACCTCCCCTGCAAGAGCCATCAGGGGACTAGTGGCTGCAAAAGACAAGCTGTACTGCAGGTGAGATGCTGCCCTGTGGGCACACTGGCACTAGGAGATTCCCTTCCTGTCATAGAATAGTTAGGGTTGGAAAGGACCTTAAGATAATCTAGTTCCAACCCCTGTCCATGCCAGACTTTTGGACAGTATGGATCAAACTTCCCAAGTGAGCTGGGAAGGCACACAGTCCCAGCTATGCATCAATACTGGGACAAAGCAGAAGAGAAAAACATGTGAACTGTTTAATCTGATGGATCACCTACCTTTTTAGGAATGGAAGTCAAGTTTTTTCCTGTTGCCATGGTCATGATGGAGCTGTGGGGAGGCTTGCCCAGGAGTGAGATGCTGCAGAAAGGTAAGTTAGTGTCTCAGTAACAAGTTCAGGCACCAGAACTCTTCTTTTGTGACTGGCATTTGAACCCAAATAACCTCCTCAGACTGCTTGAAGCATTGGCACTCACCTGGCCACTGCCTTAAGCATATGCTATAAAAGGTGTTAGGTCAGGTGCAGACAGGGTGACCTCCAAATGTGTGATAGGGAAAATACCACCCATGGTACTTTGATCTCTGCCCGACTCACAAGGTTCTCCATCACCCTACAGTATCAGGATTAATGATACAAAGATATGATAATGATTTTCAGCTGGAGGTTCAAGCCACAGGATGGTAGCAGCTCTCAGACAACAGGGCAGGGCTAACACAGCAGTACACAAATGCTCCTATCTCTATGTTCCCAAGCACTTTGTTAAAGCAGGTGTTTGGAGTAATCCTTCCAGCCTTCTTACCATGGTGTGGGTGATGTCAGCTTCCTTTTCCCATGGACACAGTGAGGCTGAGGGACTGGTCTGTGCATCCTGTGGGTGGGAGGCAGGAGATTCCACCCTGACAGACTCACCTGAGCAGTGGGTAGCAGAAACAGGAGAGCCACACGATGTCTGTGGTACTGAGGATGGGGGGCAGTTGCACCAGGCAGGAGAGGAACTGCACAGGAACAACCCACAGTGAAAAGCATGAGCAGCACTAGGACAGCCCTGTCACCCAAGATGCCACTGTCCTCCCCCAAACTACTGGGATGGGCTGGTAACCAGGCTGACACTGCACATGGTCCAGGCTGCTGGGGATGCTTTTCCCAAGGGAAAAAAGGGTCTGAAAAGAAACCCCTGTAGTAGCACTAGGGAGAAGGGCAATGCAGCTGAGATCACATAATCTCTGTCTGTACCTTCCCCAGAGATGCTGTGTAAACCTGACTAAAGGCTACTTTCCTCACTTGCCCCACTGCAGCCACCCACATCCATGCAAGCACTCCTCTGAGTCCTCTGAGCTAAATGCTGTCCCCAGCCAAGGCAGGACTCACCTGAATGACAACCAAGGTCAGCTGGCACTGCAGCAGGAAGAGGAAACACTTGCGGATCCCATAGGTTGCATGCCTGGCCTGGAAGGAAGCACAAGCCCTCAGAGCCCTTTGCTGTGATGGGAGCAGTTATCAGCCAAGAGCAATTACTGGCAAGCAGGGGCGGAACAGGGGCAGAACTTGGGAAGTGGGAGGGGAGAGGATCTGGATCCACTGTAAGCAACAGGGGAAGGTTTCTTGCATATATGCAGAGGTTGTGAAAGGAAGGCAGAATTTAGACAAGGGTTAAGTTTAAACCTCCTGGCTTTTCTAGGGTACCATTTCTCCCCAGCATGGCACTGGTGTCTGGCCAGGGATCTCTGCAAGCTTCTACTTTATCCAACTGAACAGTCAGTGTTCATGTTCTGTGGTCACAAAGCATCATTCCCAAACCATCCCCTACACCTTGGACTGCTAGGGCTGGGCAGGAAGAGTGCATCTATTGTGCTTCCTGAACAAAGAACAGGAAACACGAGCAAAGCTAATGCTGGCAGCTTACTGAGGGTAACTCCACAGGAATGCTCACATGAGCTCCTGGCTTTGCTCTCTGTGAGCTGCAGGAAGAGGGGTGAGTGTTAGAGAGGGGATGTGCCTGGCTTACCTGTTCTATGAGCCTGATGATGCTGGTACTCTCCTCTTGGCGGAAGGACATGGAGCAAGGCAGGCTGTTGAGTTGTCCTGAGAGCTGCAGAGGGGTGAGCTCATCAGAGACTTGAGTCATGGTGGTGCTTGTGGCATAGCCAAATGTCTCCCAGGAACAGCGAGATGGGTAGAGAGGGTCCAGTGCTATACTGCAAGCACAACACGGGAGCATTAGGGAAAGTCCTCATCCCAAAGAAGAACCTATGTTCCAATGCAGTCCAGCTTGTACAGTTGTGCTGTGCTATGCCATCTCTATCTACCTTGCTGGTAGGCAAGTCCTGAGCTGTGACATGAATTTAGGATCAAGCTTCCTAGACTTCCTGTAATTTCCAGAGAAATAATGAACACATTTGGGTTTTTGGTGTTTGAAGGGTAACAAATTGGTTAATCCAAAGGGACATTTCCACTCTTTCACCCAATAAGAAGCATCTGTAATGGCACTTCGTGCACAATAGTTCAGCATCTTCCTTTCAAAGATGGAGAGAAATACCTGTGTGTCTAGGGGTCTAGGCAGTCATCCCATTCAATACCACCCAGATCTCCTTATGGAGACAAATTCAGTTCAAAATGGACAGCAGTTGTGAGCATCCCCTTGCACAACCCACAGACCTAGTGTGACCCATGGCTGGGCACTTGCTAAGCATAAGGTAAAGGCAGCAGGAGGAGTCTGGATCCTGTCCTACCTGATATCACTTTGCAGGAAGAGGCAGCTATTCCGCAGGTTGGCAGAGCTTCCCAGGCAGCAAGTCACCTCCCCATACTCCTGCATGATCTTGATCATCTCACACATGGCTGTGAAGGGACAGAAGGAGAAGGCCAGTGGGTTATCTCATCATGCTCACAGATGCAGTGTTTCACACACCCCTCCCAGGCTGGATGACAAGCAGTCAGAGCTTTTCAAGTTTCCCCTAACTGATACTCATCACAATGAGATCTACAAAGTACGCAGCTGATTAATTGCAGGAGGTAGGAACTAAGCTGTGATTGCCAGAACTATCACCCAGAGATTTGCATCTTTAGCACATCTCCTTCAGACCAGAGCCCTAGGAATAGCACAACATTAAATAAACCTAAATAATTAAAACCTAAAATAAACATACAACTTTAAAATGTGCTCAACAGCACATCCCTCCTGTCCTAAGTCTAAAGGAACAGAGGGAATACAACAAACTACTCCAAAAGCAGTGCCATGCTTAGGCATACTTGGAGCCAGCCCCTGTTTCTGCACTCCCACCACTACCTCTACATCAATCTCTTTATCAACACCCTCCTGGGGCCTCTAAATCAAAGCTGCTGTTTGATGTGCGTGTTCTTCTGGGGCTTTATGCACAGTGCTCTGTGTGTGGATGGATTTTCTAGAATGCTCCAGGAAAAAAGAAACCAAGAACCAAACCAAACCCACCCTCTGCAGCTTCCTGTGCAAACAGCTTAGCTAGTGACTGGTGCACCCATGTACGCAGCACTGCAAGGGTTAGATGGAGCAGGAAACTGCCACTACTGCCAAGAGAGAGGCAATCTCCTGAGCACTGACTGGTTAGGCAGGCTGGGCTGTACCCAGGTCTCACTGCCACTCTGTAAACCATGCCTAGAGGTTATCTGAAACACCTAATGATGCTTGGAACTTACACTTTAGTTCCAATACCTGTAGGCAGGAATTGGCCAGCTGAGCATTCAGCCCATCTCTTAGATAAAATGGTATCTCTCAGAGATAAGAAATGTGTCCTTTCTGGTCCCTGTAATCAAAAGCACTGCAAAGCAGAAGGTGTTAACAGCCACTGCAAGAGGAAAACCATTCTGGGAAGTGATTTCCAAGTTATATAAGGCAGTTGAGGTCTATGAGCAGAGGTCAGAGTCTTCTAGCACACTGATATTGCTTACTTAATAGAAGGCAGCAGTATTTTGGATGCTTGCTTTAGTGTGTCTTACAAATGCAAATTGAAAGCAGCAGTTGTTAGCCCAATTCCGTAGCTAGGAAACAGCATCACTGAAATGAAGTTAACACCTGGCTTCCCACAGGTACAAATAGAGGAAGTTTAATATCAAAATGTTCTTCTAGATCTTTGGGCTGTATTCCCTTCCTTTCCCCTTGTCCACACCCCGATGAGCCAGAGCAAATGACGGGGAAGGTATTCATGGGCAGGAGTAGGGCAGACCCAGGCTTTGTGCCACTTACTCTCTGGGGTGCAGTCTGTGAAGAGAGGCACCAGCAAAGGCACATTGTCTATGTTCTGCAGGTGAGGTCTCACCTGATGGATCCCCCGGGGGAGTTTGGCCTGGAAAAAAGAAAGAAGAGACTAAGCAGGGGAGTGTGTGTGTGAGGGAGAGGCACTGCAGAAGGAAATGTAGCTTTAAACTGCTGTCCCTGCAGATAGAAGCTGGCTTTCCCAAGCCACTGTACGAAGCCTACACTGATATGCTAAACTGCGCTTGCCTTCAGGGGTTGTAAGATCAGCACAATAAACCTGTGCTCAACGTTTTCCAAGGACTTGTGGAGAAACTCATCAGAGACTATGTACTGCCTCCCAGCAACTCGCTCTGTTTTGTGCCTGAGTTCTGTATGGCACAGGAAGAGCTTATCCCAATCCGGCTACTGGGCAGCACAAGCCATGGCTTATAGCTGGAGGAAAGACAGTTTCTTCTGTCTGCTCAGAACATGGGGATGTTCCCACTGCCTGCCTAGCACATGGGAAGGAGACACAAATGGACTGAGATGTGGCTTTCAAGGCTATTATGTGTGTGGTCATCTCCATTCCTAAACTCCAAAAACCCCTGTTCAGTAAAAGTGATTAACTGAGAGAACCCTAAACTTCTCAGGTTCCAGATAGGAAGCTGGAGATCAGGAGTCCCAGTTCAAACCAGTTAATCTGCTTTAAAGAGAAATTCCCTCTAGAAGTAAGGAGGTGATAGTGACGACCATAACAACAGTACAAGGTGTATAGGGAAAGGGGGCCTCACCCTGTTACAGTCCTCCAGGAAGCTGGGGATATCACTGTCTGTTGGCTGGAAGCTGATGAGATCCGAGTGCCCCTCCTCTTCCATCAGCAGAAGCCCCTCCACATCATCTCGAGAAACTGGAGCAGAATGCAGCAGTGTAAACAATCAGCACAGCCCGGCCTCTGCCACCCCTGTGCCACCCACATGGTGTATTCACGTGGCACTGCAGAAGATAGGAAATGTGAGGTCTGATTTTCTAGGTTAGCAACACTTGGATCCCACTCAGTCATCTAAAACGCAGTATTTTTAGATGACTAATCTGCTCAGAGTTAGAGATGTGAGCCCAGGCTCCGCTCTTTTGAGACACAGTAGTTTATCTGTTCTCCTCGCTCTTCTAGAGGAAGAAAAGAGTAAAGAAATCCCAACTGAAGTAAGAAGAAAGCAAAATTCACAGGCAAGAGACCTTCAGTGGCTTGAGCAGGGCCCCAGCAAGAACCAAAAGCATTAATGAGCAGTTGTAAAATCATGGCAGAAGGACATCTGCTTCCAACAACTGTAGTGCTGCCTGGGTAGAAAGGCTATAAATGTAAGGCACTCTCCCACATACACAAACACACACACCTTGTGCCCATCCAGCTTTGTGCTCAAAACTCTGAAGGCTCAGGTAGCTAATGAGGACACAGGAACCTAGGAATGGGTTTAAAAGAACAATCCAGGAAACATTCAAAGTGGCTTAGGCACGGTTCTCTCACCCTGGTGTAGGTCATCGTGCAAAGAGCCAGCATGGCTGGGGCTAGAGGGAGGGATCTCTGAGCCAGGCACATCACCATTAGGTGTTAAAGAGATGTGGCAATTCCAGCCAGTCTCCAGACCCATCTTCTCAGCAAACACCTGTAGATGAACAGACAGAAGATTTTAGTGCCAGAGTGGGGCAGACCAATGCCATACTGGTACCTTCTGGACCCCTCAGCTGAATTAGATTAACCTTAAATTGCACTGGTGCTGCCAGCCAGGGGACGTGCAAGTTCAGGGTTCAGAAGAGGCAACTTACCTTGCTTTTGAGCTCATCTTCCAGGGAGAAGTAGACAAAACGGATGCAGGCATTGACCAATCCATCAATGAGGCGGACAATGTCAAGCCGGGCCTGATACTGAGATGAGACCATTCCCATGAAGATCTGTCCGCTCAGAGCCTGGATACAGTCTTCCTTCTCCATCACTTCCCCAATCCCTTCTTCAGGCATGCAAACAACACGCAATCACATTGAGACACGAGGGGCCACGAGTGCATCACGCAAAGTACAGATGGTGGGAGAGGCCACCCAGATAACACCCAAAGACACAGTACCCCGAAACATGCAGATACACACACAGGAGGAAAGATGAAGACACATCCATTTGTCCCAGCATACGCAGTCACAGAAGTGGTATCAGGACATCCCCACATGTGTGACCAAGAATACAAGCACAAAACAGTGAGCATGGAAGGGAAAAGAAAACAAAAACAGAAGACAGGAATCAGTCACAAAGAACTGAGGCAGAAAGGTAAAGGACTTGTGCTGTGTACTGTTTGCATGTGCATTTTAAACACATCAAACTGTGCTTAAACAACATGGGCAGTCTAGCTAGACAGAGTGGCAACAGAGTGCAAGGGGCTGATACAAAGGAACTGGAGCATATTCCCTCCAGTGACATTGCAGATGCTCCTGAAGAGCCTGCAAAGGCTTTTTGACAGGGTTCCTTCACCATCACCAGCTCAGCTTGTGGTGAATGGGAGCTGGATGCAGCATGAGGAAAATAATACAACGCTTTACACGGTTGCAAAGCTTGCCACAGGTGGGACTGCAGAGTGTGCTGAAAACACTCAGTCATAACTGCTTCCCAGCACTTGGGAATCCCGTAATTCACATGGTACAGAATGGGACCAAGGCAGAAGGAGATTAGGATTACTTTTCCAAAAGAAAATGGAGTTATGTGCTTATTTCTCAGTCCCATTACCATTCTGAAGGAGATGGACAATCCATCTGGTGAGAATCCATTCCTCCAGCACAGCAACAAAATCAAGGGAGAATAGTCACATGCCACCATGCATGGAATTCCTTTGAAAAACCCAACATATGTGATTTCCACAGGATCAGACAAATAGCAAACCAAGTCTAGAAATACCAGAAATCCTGACTCTGAGTCGCCTGCTTTAAGAAACAGATTTCCCTCAAGTAGAAGCATTTCTCTGTAACTTAACTAGAAACATACCTACCAGCTGTTACATCCTTACTTCCTCTGGAAATGCATCTCCTTCAGAAACCCTTAACTCTCAACTTCCATCTGCTGCTCTGAATAACAATGTTCTTACAGCACTAGACTGCTCAGAGAGAAGCACCTGGCCCAGCACCAGAACTTATGATAGCCAGCCCAAGGACACATACCATCTGAGCTCCAGCTATTCCTCCGACTGCTCTGCTTGATGGGGGTTGTCCCAGGGAGATCACAGCACGTGAAGATTGCATTCTGCCCAGGGACCTGCACCAGTTCTATGCACTTGCCATTGAGCTGGGAGGACAAGGCACAATGCATTGGCTTGTATGCAAAGGCAGAACAGTATCCTGAGAGGCAAGCTCGCTGGTAGAAATCCAACACCTTCTTCCTATGTGGAAGAGAGAAAAAACAGACAAAGTTAGGCAGAAATATGTCTCATTTCTGACAATGGACACTGCAGTTCAATGTAGAAATCAACAGCTGGGTATTCGGAAAAATGTAGTACATGAGGAGTGATGAGAGGCTCTAAAAAAGCCTTTCCTTAGTTTCTTCATTTTCTAAGCTACAGGCACTAGAAACAACAAGGTAGGACAACAAGAACACATATTCCATCAGGGGCAGTGGTGAACGTTTCTGTTTGCTCATCAGACAGATTGATGAGTATGAACACAGTGCTTTTTGAATACATTTATTAACAGAATATGCTCTATATGGCTGCCAGATGACTCCAAGGAAGTTCACTGCATGACAGTAGAACATTAACGCATCAGAGAGAATTTATCTATAGGGAGACTAACACCAGAGGAGGAACTGACAACTCTGACAATAGTGTCTATTGCAGAGATAGTTACAGCAACAGACTTCTGTCCCATCCCCTTTCAGATTTGGGTCCCAGGAGCTGTATGTGAAGTCACCATTTAGTCAATATTCAGTCACTGGAATAGTGTAAAGTTCCTTCTCTAAGTTGAAATCACAAATGAAACATATCACACTAACCATGGGATTTTTCATTGGCTTCGAAGATGATATTCCAAAAAGGACCAGTGGGAGTTTTCTGACACTTAAGGATAAGCAGACTTGGAAGAAGAATAATGTGGTCAATGAAACTAAACATCTCTGCTCTGCTAGTGGGAACAGAAATTTAGCCTACAGATGCGAATACAACAGGCACTGCCAGATCCTGCAGCAGGACTGAAAGGGTGTGCTGTGTTGTAATGGACTGGCTTGAAGCTGGCAGCAGCAGGTAGAATTGATCACTTTATATTTGGTGTAGGACAAGGCATTTGTCTTGAACAACAACAAAAATTATCTACCACCAGCACATGACCTGATAATAATTCATGGTCCTACTACATAATAGAATCCACCTAGAAGTGGCTAATGTGTTAACAAATACAGTAAGTCTCTTAGTCTTACAGCCCAACAGATTGCTTGTTGCTAATCTCTTATGCTGCTATAATTTCAACAGTTCATTATTATTAATTATAAGGCTCCTGTTCATAACCTGTTCATAAGCCTTGCATGGCATGCTTTAGTGTGAGGTGTCCCTGCCTATGGCAGGGGGTTGAAACTAGATATCTTCAGGTCCTTTCCAACCCTAACTATTCTATGATTCTAACCTGCTTGAAGCTTTTATTAAATAGCTTAATGAACAGCAGAAAAGGGAATATTAGCAAAGGGTGATCTGGTTCCCTCTGCAGTTGCACCCACTGACACAGTGCCTACCTGTCAGAGCCAGAGAGCGGGTAGATGTCGGTACCATCCCAAAAGTCTGTGCAGGCCTCAAGGATGAGGTCAGCTGTCCCATGAGAAAACATCTGCTCCGTGCCTGCAGTGCAGGAGAACAGCGAGTCAGCATCATACATACAGGCTCCAAGGAAAGGGATCTCATTCCAGCTGCTGCTTCTGCTCAAGCAAACTGAGCTTGATGCACTCCCAACAGCCCCTTTGACAAGGTTATGATGTGAGCCACAAAGTCAGTTCCTGTTCATTCCTTAGACTGTGTGACAATCCTGCTCCTACAATGGGTGGGTAATATCTTGCTTCTGTATCCAACAGAACGGAAGAAAAGTTATCCCTGCGTGCCTCTTCCCATGAGACTACAAGCACCAGTGATGAGCTTGTGAGGATCAAAGTTTACCTCCACTGGAAAGTGCATTCAGTTTCAGCTCAGGATTGGATCTAAAAGGTAAGAGCTTTTCTTGAGTTCCTTCCATTCAAGCAGCAGAAGGTAATTCTACAGCACGGCCCATTAGATAGCAGCCTGCTTCACAAAGGGTCCTGAAAACGTGTTTAATCTGGGTGGGTTAGAAGCTCAACATAACAGTAACTCCTGTTGTGATCAGAGAAGAACTGAAACTCGGCAGACACCACAGCTTGCCCTGTTTTTATTTCAACTAGCCCACTCTTTAATACAGACTTGAAATCTTCTGCTCCCTCTTGTAGGCAGAGGTGTTAAAAAGTGTTTCTCAAAAGTGTATGATAGCACTTGTCTGATGCAGGTCCCAGGCACGGGACACAAGGTGAAGGATGTTGCCTCCCCATTCATACTTCCTGCTTCCTTTCACGTGCACTGACACATTAATTTTGCACACACGTAGACTTCCCAGTGGATGTTCCCTCCTCCAGCTGCTCCATCATTTTGACCCCAACAGCTTCAAAGGTGATCTAATGACAAAACTTCACTGTCAAGAAAAATGAGCCCAAAGGCTCCTTGCAGGCATTGCTGTTGAGGGCAAAGGCTCCCACAAGCTGGTGAAACCAAGAGCCAGGAAGATCCACTGGCACAAACCAGGCAGGGACCTTCAGGAACACAGGAGGATTTTCCAAAGCAGAGCAGCTCTCTGCTCTCTGCTATAAATAGCCATCTCAGGCCAAGTTTATCAGCATAACAAACCTCCAACTAATAGGAGCCGTGTATGAAAGGAGGAGCCTGTCTCAGGGACACAAAGGAGCACTTGTGCCAAGCTCTGATTAATTGTATTGTATGAACACCTAATCCTTCCCACCTCACTTCTAGGGTCAGATAGTCCTTGCTAGGAAAGAGGGAATAAGAGATGTTTATTGATTCATGCAAAAACTATGCCTTGGACACAGAGCAAGAGCATAGAGATGACCACAGACATACCTATATTCATGCCTGACAGCAATTGCAACCCGTTTCCCACTCAGCAGCATCAGTATCCTGCACAACAGTCCTAAGGGGTAAATGGTAGTGACAGTAGGCACTGTAAACTAGAAGTTCATTCAGCTTTCATTGCCAGTAAAGTGAGCTCAGCCTCTTCCCTTCTTAAATCATGAAGCTGAAGGCCAGGATTTCTCTGGCACAAGGGAGAAAACTAATGAATAGGACAGGGAGTATGACAGCCATTCATGAGGGCTGGGACTCATTAGGAAGAATCAAGCTGCTACAGCTGAGCCAGTGACACAGAGCAAAAGGAATGGAAGAGTGCAGCTATAGCAAAGGAAGGCAGAGATGGTATCAAGCCACTTTATTCCACTGAAGGTGAGGGTGAGCCCCTCATTTCCATGTGCTTACTATGGATGTGGGATGAACGCTGCCAGATGGTGAGACACGTATTTCCATGGAACAGCAAGGGAGCATACAGATAAGCTGCCTCTTATTTCTGCTACAGCTGGAGAATTTATTATGTATCTCCCTTTGACTTCAGCATGTCCTGGGAATGGGTGGACTCAAAGATTTATTCACAAATAATAGATCAAGAGAGGTTAGCTGTGATCATCTGCTCTGACTGCACAAACAGAGCCATTCGATTGCAGCCAATGTCATCTGCACAATCCATTACTTCTGCTTGTACACGTAAGAAAGTTTCAAGGGACAAGAGGTGTTCCAATGGTTAACTAACCCCACCAGCAAAATTCCTCTTAGCATCTACTCTAGACAGTGTAATCCAGGTCACACACACATTTGTCTGAGCTCCAGCCTCTAAACTAAACCGTTTAAAAAGGAGGATAAGGAGTTGAAATGAGGCAACATGAAACATTAAAGGGGTTTTGCAGCATTAAGAATCTCAGCATCAGAAAATTCTTGCTCACAAAGGCAGGAGAGCAGCAAGCAGGATAAATGAAAAAGCTCCTCCCCAGGCTAAGATAAAGATTTAAGAGGAATTGGGCTAGAGAAGCCAGTTTACCTGATAAACCTCTGACCAGCAGAATAATAATGGCTTAGATTCAATATCAAACACAGTCAACTCCAGAGAGCCAACTTCAGTCAATTTAGGGTATTATGAAGAGACTAAGAGCTCTGACAGGCAAGCTGTTAAATCTTGCTGCGGTGCTTTAAGACCTCATGGTACCCAGCTATAATTCCTTTCCATCCTACCCCATTCCTATTAGACTAGGAAGGATTAAGAGTGGAGAAGTCAGCATGGCTTCAGGTGTTGTATGCATGGTTACCATGCTTTTGCATGGGATTTCTGTGATTTCTTATTAATATGCAATATAGAAATGGACTATGCAATATAATACAGAAAATGATTTTGATTTGGGTTATCAGAAAGATTAGCATCTGAAGCTAAAACCCTGAGCAATATTGAACTCTGTGCAGTACCAGTCTCACTATTATAATGAAGTCTATTCAAAACCAAATAACCCCCCCACCTTGCCCTGCACTGCCATTTAGTCCCAGAAACCAGGTTTCCTATATGCTGAAATAATCCTAAAAAGTTATTTATGATCCTGGAGTAAGCCAGAGTTGGGAAGAACTCCCCACTTCAGTATGCCATAGCACTGATCACTCAGGTTTGGTGAGCACATCTGTACTGCCCATGGGCAGAGCAAGGCTATCACTGAACAGGGACTGCAGACTATTCCAGTCTGACAGTTCCTAGGCTCTCTGCAGGAAAAGATTATCCTGCACCAAGCAGATACCCAAAGGAAGGGGCATCCTTACTGGTAGTGGTGTCCTTCACAAAAAGGTTAATCATGTGGCTCAGGGGTGGTCTCCTCTTGGTGATGGATGAAAGCTTCCCCAGGATTGTTTCCTTGACCATCTCATCACTTGGCAAGCGGTACAAGGCCAAATAGTTCTCCTGCTTGAAAAGGTCTTTAGCACCTGGTGTGAAACCTGAAACA
Organism: Agapornis roseicollis; assembly: GCA_002631895.1. Taxonomy (NCBI): domain Eukaryota; kingdom Metazoa; phylum Chordata; class Aves; order Psittaciformes; family Psittacidae; genus Agapornis; species Agapornis roseicollis. Next base: position 76,520 of record NDXB01007140.1, on the reverse strand, counting down.
TGAACACAACAAGGATCAAAAACAGGCTCTAAGAAAAGCAAAGAAACGTCCTTCCTCCTGCTTCTGTGCCACCTGCTTTGCCCACGCTCGTTCTGACATCTCCCCAGCAACAGGTGGCTGAGCTGTGCTCACTGTATAGCCACATCAAGCTGGTTCAAGATCTATGACAAAAATCATTCAGAAGGACTCGATGTTATTAATAATTACAGCTTTCATGCTTCTGGTTCACTGGAGAGAGGAAATGTGCCACTGAAGGACAAGGACAGCAGTGAGTTCAAGAGCTTCCAGATTTCCATCCTAGTGTTACCTGCAACTTCTGATATCCCCTGGGCCTCGGTTTTCCCACCTATGAACAACCTGAGGTACCTCACATCATTTATACCCAAACTGCTGGTAAAGCATTACTGTAAAGACAGGGCAGCTGTGTATCCATTATCCATTCTTTGTCTCCTGTTGAGATTTGCAGACTCACACAGAAGAATACCAAGCCTAGCCAGGGCTGGCTGGGAATATCCTTGATGACATTTGCTCCTTTGATAGTGCTCGCAATGTCAGAACTTGCCCAAACCAATCTCTTTAAAATACTCTTCTGGCAAGTGAACAACAGAGCCAGGTCTGTAATTTCACCTTCTCAGCAACCAGGACTGGGGAAGTATTTTTCTTGTGCTCTCTAAGGATTAAGTGTCTATAGACAGCTCTGATTTCTCTGTGTCTGCTCATCCAATTTCTCCTTACCTATTAGCCTGGCAAGCTCACAGAGGCCCCAAGGCACGTGAACAGGCAGCACAGCATTGTGAGTTTCCTGGAGGGCAATGTTGCAGAGGTGGTCAGAGAAGCGACACAGACGCTCTGTCACACTGGCATTGCAGAGGTTGAGCAGCACATTCAGGCCCAGAGGCTTGAGGGAATTCAAGTGCATATGCCAGTTGGAGTCATCAAACTGGATGCAGGATGGGTTCTGCTGGTCTTGGGACAGGCTAAGCATCTCAAGGTGGTAGTCACACACAAAGTCTTCAGCCTCACAAGTCATCGCCTCACTGTCACCAACAACCTGGGCCAACAGACAGGAAAATTCTAGTTGCTTACAAAGAATACAGCTTGAACCTAGAATCCCACTGGCAATTCCCCACTCAATTCCCAAAAGGAAACACTCTGTAGGTTTAAGTCTGTCTTATGGCTGTACAAAAGACCACTTGTGTGCCCTGTCAGTATGTCTTACCTGTGCATGTTCCTCTTCTCCACCTTCTGTGTCCTTGCTAAAACTCACATTGGACCCAGAGGGATGCTTGCTTCTGCTTGGCTTTCGGTGGGTATGGGCATCAGGAGCCTTTGGAGGGTCACTAGACCAGTTGTTCCTCTCTTGCTCATTGGCCATGTGGACTGTGTCTGCCAGGGGGCCAGAGAGCAAAGCATCTCTTTCATGGGGCTGCAAGAAACCAACAAAATGAACAGTAGTGATGCAGTGGCTGAACATGAGCCATTACTGATTCACCTGCTGCTTTAGGACCCCTATAGAAGAGTATCTTATCCTCACTGCTTCTTTATCCTTTAAGCAAGAATTATAACACAGGATTTCTCTACAAGCAAAGGGCCCCTTCTATAGTACCACATTGTACACATCAGTCAAACCATGTTCAGAGCCAAAATACTGCATTATGGCTTAAGTATTACCTCATCTTCCATCTCAGGATGGCAGAAAGACCGTGTAGAGAGCTCATCAGTCAGATCTTCATGGCTCTCATGAGGTGGTTCCACCTTCCCACTGAAGAACAGAACAGTCTCTGGGCTGGGGTTTGGCCAGGAAAGAATTCCCTGCTTGTCTACACAGCAGAGCACCTAGAACATCCCACAACACCCCCAAGAAGGCAAAATCTCAGTGTTCATGCACAGGTGTAAATATCACAAGAGTAATAAACACATGGGAGAATAGACATGTGCTAACTTTCTGTCTAAGCAACTGCACTTACTAACCCTCCAAGAATTCCTTGCCCTAGCAGGATTCAGGGGTTGGTTAACACCAGTTTTATCTCAGGATATTGCAAAACTAAGCACAAAGACCAGTGAAGGAAGCAATTACACAGCCTGTTTCACCAGTTAGTACCTTAGGAGGACCTACTCAGCTGGTTCTTGATCAGGAGTCAAGAGGGCTATTGGACCAGAACCAGAGCTGGAAAATACAGACACCTTGTTAGATGCCACAGAGTTCTCTAACCATTGTTTTAGCCTGTAAATGTGCTGTTTGGACAAGACAAGACAGTTATCAACTCTTCTACAAAGATAGGTGCTTGAAGGGTTTCTAATTCCAGCACAGTGACCTGACTGCTAACAGTCTATGCTCAGCGAAGGATGTGAAGGATGCAAATGAAGCATTCATGTAGGGCTTCTCCTTCTAACAACCCAGCAATACTCACAGTGACAGATCCCAGACTATGGAGCAAGCTGGAAGTGAAGCTCAGAGTTGGGGATCTGCCTTTTAAAACACAGAGGAAGTGGCTCCAGATACAGCGTATCATTTCCTGCCAAGGGAAGCAAAGGACATCAGCCAGAGAAAGGTTCATTCAGTGCAAGATGAGGGGAGAGAAGGAAAAAAGGGAGTATGACATTACCTGCTTTCAGGTTCAGCACAGTGATACACTGTGAGATAAACATCAGCCTTCATGGGAACCTGGTAACTGATCCAGTGCTGATGTTCTCAAGGGAAAGGCATTTCTCCCCCTTTCCAGAGGGGGAAGAATCACTGCTAACAGTGACTGAATTGAGAATTCACTGAAACTACCTTTGTCTACCCAAAAACACAGCGAGGAATTCTGAAGTGATTTTATTTGAGGTGAATCGGTTGTTACCTCTTAGTATGCTTACAGTTACTCTCATCCACTTGTGTTAAAGAATTTGAGGCCTTAACCTTATGATCACCATAATGAGTGAATGGGGGTAAATGGAGTCACTGTGCTGAGATGACTTGGCTAAGGTTACTTACAGAGGCAGTGGCAGTGTTGGAAACAAGGCCAAGGTGCCCTACTCCATCATTACAAATGAACTGTAACCAACGTGGTAACAAACTGAAAGGGCTATTTTACAAAATGAAAATGTTGAGTTGGCACCTTCATTTTCCAACACAAAACTGCTGCAGAGGGAGTCTGGATGGTGGCAATCAACCCGAACACCAGAGCTGTGTGTTTTAGTCTGTGCACTCCTAAAGCCAGGTTTGCACTGCAGTGGTTTTTACTGCTTTTTTAGCTGTTGTTCTGGAATGCTATCACTTCCCCCAGAGCTCCTTAGATTAAGTTCCTTAGATCCCAAGTGTTAATACAGCCATAAGCTCAAATGCAGAACAATTGGGTAGAAAAAAAAGCTCTTATTTAAATCAGTTTCTCATAAGCAACAAAGTTACATAGGTATAAAATGGAAGAAGCAGAGGCTTTCAGTGAGGAGCCTCAGCTCAAATCACTCCCATTGAACACCTGAAAAACATCTTGGCTAAATGAACTGTCACAGAGAGAAAACAAACTATTCATCAAAGGATGCATGTGTGTGTGCATCCATGTGCATTCCTCTGTGTGGCTGGAAGGGAGATATGAATTGATTCTTATAATACCTTGAGATTTTAATCACTTCTGGAGTCCATCTGCCTCCTTATGGAAAGGGGAATCTTAATGCCAGATTAGACAGAAAAGTGTCTTTCCTCTACCCTCCTGTTTAATCTGGATGATTCAATTGATAGAGTGGCCAGATGTAGCTCCTTCCCCAGAAAAAGGTCCTCTGAGTGCTCTTTTAGTCCAGCTTTGGAAGCACAAGTAATGTACTTAAGCTTGTTAAGGAGCCTATGAAACAGGATCAGGCTTTTAAAAAGCCTGAACAGCCCATGGACCCCTCTTTATTGACCACCATCCCCTCTGTTCTTCAGTTTTGGCTTAGAAAAGGAGGTTTTTTCTGGTACAAGGAAAATACGTCTTTCTGACACACACCATAAAAAGCTTACTTTACTCCTGAAACAGAAGGGCTTCGAAGAGGTATGCTCTTCAGGACACAAAAAAAGGTGATATCAAACTATTTGCACTATTCAGAAAAGCACAACTGGACTCAATATCAAAGTCACCTCAATCTCTGGTCAGCAGAGCAGCATTTACATGAGAAGATGTAAGGGAAAGCCATGCAACCAGCAAATTAGAGCAGCAAATGAGTGACAGTGAGCAAGTGACACAAGTAAAAAGGGATTAGGAACAAGCAGGAGAACCGAGAGGAAAGAAAAGGATATCATGAAGTTGTGCAGTGAAAATGGAAGAAAACAATTCATAATAATAGTACCTGAGAAGATACCATCTCTGTATAGCTGCTGAGAGTGTCCTCTGAAAACTTAGCAAGCTGCAGCAAGAGAAGAGACCAGTTAGTATAATCGTGCTCAGACATGTGTCATGAGGAACATCCTTCCCTCAATACTGTGCCTTCAGAGAAGAGAAAACAGGAGTCCTGCTCAATGGGAATACCAAGGCAGAGCAATAATTCATCCACGCAATTAAGTCCTTAATGGACTACGTCTTTATCTACTTGTGAGGCACAAAGTGCTTGGTGCTGTACATCACAGAAGACACACAGTCATTACCTAAATGTCTACAGAGAAAATAACAGCAATTACACCCAGAGGAAGCTGTTCCTGAATGATTATTCTAAGATAAAAAGAGCCAGGACAGACTGATCTGGTTTTAAGCTGTATGGGTCAGTTAAAGGAGCTGGGGAAGTGGATGTAAAAGCAGGTGCCTGGAGTACATTGGACACAGAGGAATGAGGTGATATGAATGGGATGCGGATAGAAAACAACATTATAGCAGGGCATTGCCATGGTATTATCTTGGAAATACACTGGGAAAAGTCCTAACTCAAAATCTGCATCCAGCCCAAAGGAATTCCACAGCAGAGGTCATTTTGAAAAACAGTTTAAACTGATGTATATTCACAAGCATAAATGCATATGGCAATTACATTTGTATGGAAATAAAACACCACCCCAATAATAATGCATGTATGTGGCACTTTAAAAATGACCTGTTAGCAAGACAGATTCGTCAGGAATAATCTAAACTGAGAGCTAAGAAGAAGAATTAGGAACTGTTTAACAATGTTTTATTAATATTTTATTATTCTAATAATTTTATTAATATTTAAATAATCCCATAGGAAAATTCAAAAAGCCCAGGTTTGAGTGGAAGTGAAAACAGAAGTAAAAGTTAACATAAAAGTAAAATAAAGTATATCAATAGGTAATTAAAACCAGTCTGCTGCTTGATGAAGACAGACATTGCAAAAGATACTGCAGGCAAGGCAAATGATATTGAAGGCAAAGCAAGATAAATACTGCTATTCCTTACCCAGTGATACAGTCATACCATATAACTGTGAAATATTTTCCATTCTACCCTTAGCTCCTGAAAGTAACTAAGTTTAAATTAGCAGGTCTGGACAACTTTCTAACTGCTCCTGCTGATTTAGCACAAGGCCTCAAGCATGGATTAAGTCCCAGTGCAGTAGAAAGCTAAAGTGGTGCCAATACCTAAAAGGGATAAGGAGAACAAACTAGGTTAGTGCAGGACCCAGACAGTCTTTGATTTCAGACAGAAAAACATAGCAGCTAATATGAGACTCAATTAAAAGAAGTGGAATAATACAACCAGTGCCAAACACCATAAGTATGTGAGTAATAAATCTCATGGAACTACTGTGAGATCTTTTTGGACAGAATTACAAATTTGACTGATAAAAGTAATGCTTTTGACATAGATCACTTGGTCCTTGGACAGAGCCTTGGGCAACACAGTCTAGTGTGAGGTGTCCCTGCTTGTGGCAGAGGGCTGAAACTGGATGATCTTATGGTCCTTTCCAACCCAAACCATTCTGTCACTCTATGATTCTATACTTTGACTTGACACAAAATGCTTTAATGGTTTTCTAACAAAACTAGAGTAATAAAAGAGAAATAGGCCCTGTATTAAATATATTAGACTATTCCCAAACAGAAGAGAAACTGAGGAATTATTTGCAATAGGATGCTCAGGCAGGGACAAATCTGAGTAGTTTATAAGTAGCCTGAAAGAAAACTAAAAAGCCATTACTGATAGAGACTGTAAACTACAGCAAGTTTGGGGCAGGGTCCAGTAATAAAGAGAACAGGGTGCTGTTACAGAACAATATGGATTGCTTGGTAAAGACACAAACCCCTGTACACAAATAGGCATAAAAGTAAGGTGGCAGAGCTAGCAGCAAAAATGCAGGTTGGACTTAAAGGATGAGGACTCAGAAAGCAGGAACTGCAGATTATCAGCTGAACAAAGACTGCCCGTGTTATTAAAGCAGCGGCTAAAAGGTCTAGTATGATCCTTTGTTGCACTAACAAAGGAAAATAGAATAGAAAGTCCAAATCATTCTGAAATCTAGCACAAGCACAACTGTTATTGGAAGGTTTTGTGGGGTTTGGAGGTTCGTAATGCTGCAGTGATCCTGAAGCATTGGAGAAAGCTCAGAGGAAAACCAAGAGAAAGATTAGAGGGTTGGGAAATATGCTTATAGTGACTCAAGGTGCTTAAACTATTTACTTAACCACAGAGATGGTAAAAGGGATTGAGTAGCTACAACAGGCCAGAAATTTGACTGATGTGCTCTTAGATATAGGAGCCAAAAGATGTAAATGTTCCAAGGCTGGAAATCAGATACTACAAAAAGTCCCACTAACAGAGAATGCCCATTTTTAGCAGTGAAGGTAAAGAGTTACTGAAACAACTTCTCAAAGGCAGTGCAAAAGTTTTCAAACCAACATCAAATTCCTTACTATAAGGAATGCTGCTGTAGTCCAACTGTAGTAATGTAACTTGAGGCAGGGGCTCGTCTTGGGGGACACTGGTTTGTGTTCTGCAGGATGTCTGACCAAGTTATGGCATTGAAAACTTGGGCATCAAACAGCCTGAACATGATGGGGGGAGTAGAAGGTGGAAAGAACATCACACAGGCCAAGGGATTGCAGAGGAAGAGGGTCTTACCTGCTACATTTTGAACAGAGAGAAGGAAGGAAGAAAATAGGCCAAGAGAAGACTGCCCTAGTCAAAGGGGGAATGACCAAGGCACATCACAGCAGCAAGGATGGAGGATCATGTTTGAGATACCACAGAAAGAGGTGGCTGGACAGAATGAGATGCCTGGACAAGAAAAAGGAGAAGACAGGAAAGAACACAAGGAAGGTGCAAGTATGGGTAACAGGGCAAATGCATATGTTGAGAATGATGAAGCAAAGCAGGGAAGCCAAGGAGCTATGGCTTTCCCAGCCAAATAGCAATACGTGATGGGGAAGAGGAAGGTTCCAAAGACAAAAAACAAATGATGCCAAGAATGGCTGGAAAGGTAAAGTGAAAAGAGATGGTAAAGGTACAACCACCATGGAGGGAGGCAATGTGTCCTCCCTCCTAGGACACAGGTCATGTACAACCTATAGGGAAAAGAATAGAAAACAGAGGCCAAGGAATGACAAGAAGGGAAGAGAAACTCTGTCCAAGTACTGGCACAACAGAAGTCAGCACTGAAGACAAGCAACATAGTGCATCTCACCAACACTGCCACCAGGAGAGAACAAGAGACACCCATCAGCACATCCAGTTCAGGATCACACACCCATCAGACTGCCAAACTCTGCTCCCCAGATCAGTACATCCACCAGAAACTCCTCTTACTCCCTGACTACTGCAAAGGCCATGCCTGCAAGAGAAGCCTCAGGGACTCAGGAAAGAACCCACATGTTAAAACCAGGGACTGCAGAGGATCTAATGTATCCCGTTCCTTCTCAGTGGCTTAACGCTGCCCAGTTACAGCCACCATAGGATGTTTACCTCCATGTTGACCCCTCTGGCAGATTATATTTAGTGGATAGAAAGCACTTGTCTTGAAGAGATTTAGAGAATCACTGGTTGAAAAAATTAGAACATCTGCTCAAGAAGAAGTCACATCATGCTCCAGGGAGAGGGCACAGCTGGGCAAAGATCCAACAAGCCTTTACAACTGACACGTCTGCTGAATTCACTGTGTTCACTTCATACAGCCCTTCTCATCTCCTGCCCTTTGCTCTGCAATAGTTTGATGTGGAGAGATACCTACCAGTGAGGTGGATGAGGCTTTGCTCATCTGGGCCAAGACTCTGGCTTCTCCAAAGGCTGTAGCAAGAATCCACAGAACAGGAAAGAGCAACGGAAGGATGGGTAGGACACCATTCACCTGAAAAGGATTTGTAATCACCAGCAAGCACAGAGACAAGGATTCAGACATCTCACATGACATCTTCTCTATGACCATGAGAGGATGAGGAAAAGGCACTGGCAGGAAGGAAGGACACTGCTTGCACTGGAAGCATTGCAGCACCAGGGAAAGCACAGGAGGGATTTATAATGGAGGGAATGAATAAATCACATAAATTTGCAGCTCTTTTTCCTGCTCAATTTGGCATAAACTCTTTCAAGCTTAAAGGCAAAGGATACCGTATATACATATACATAGACACATACATATGGCAAGTGAGAAGGAGCAAGAAATGTAAAAGGCAGTTTATGAATAATAGCCAGGGTAGAGCTGTTGTCCTGCTCCACTGAGAGCTCCTGGATCCAGCCTGCACAAGGGAGTGCACAGAATGCTGTCACAGCATGAAGCAACTCACAGAGGGAGGGAATCAGCCTCAGTGGTGCCCTGGGAAGGAGGAGTGCTGGAGCTCAAAGCTCTTTACCTGTAGCTGAAGAAGAGTGTACTGCCAAGAAGCAATTCCAGGAGCTTTGAAAATGAAGCGCACGGCATTGGTGATCAGGAAGCCAGCCTGCAATTCAAACAGAGATGGCACTGTCAGCAACTACTACTGCTTGTGGGGAAGGAGTTTCCACTGCCTTGTAACACTCTCAGCCCTGGGAAAGTCTGGAAGAGACACTTGGTCTGCTGGCACAGTTCCTCCCTGTGCTCTCACAGCTAGATGGCTCAGCATCTTTGCTTCTCTGAACTACCCAAGGCACACATTGAGTCAGTTGTGTAAGGCAGGGCCTGGCCACAACTTCCTGTTGATGGCTGCAAATCCTTCACCTTTATTAACAAAACATGGCTATATTCAACAACAGAGGCTTGAAATGAGACCCACCAGTACAATAGGGACAGCGTACTTCAGCATCACTGACTGTACAGTGAATCTCTCATTATCCAGGGCTGTCACAGGACGTGACAAAGCCATTTCCAGGCACCACCTGAAAAAATGGAAAAGGGCTTGAGATTTCAGCAACCAAGACCCCAACCCTGCACTTGCCTAGGAGACCTGATTAGAACACTGCATTCACCCTATGCTATGGGGATGTACTTCAAAAGAGAAGCCAAATCCTACAATGACAGCATTGCACTTGTTATGGTGAATTTGCAGCGCTGTTGAGCAAACTCCCCACCTGCTTCACAGGAAGGCTCCATCACTCCAGAGTGTACTGAAACTCCAACAGGATATTCAGAGATCTCTATCTCCAGTTGACCAAAGGGTGTCATATCACTGGTTACATCAAATGCATGAAATCTGTGACCTCCCTGCCTTGTTCAGATTTAGTTGGAGAGTAATGAGCTGAACAGTTAATACTTGGCATATATGTGGTTTTATGTATTAGCCTAAACTACCAGCTAAGGGGGACAATTGAAGACAGAGTTAAGAGACTTAGAAAACTCCCAGGTATAAAGAAAACACAGCACAGCATATTTGAAATCTCCTGTTCTGAATGAGTCTCATTCTTCACCAACATGAGGCATCCACAAGGACACAGACAAGGGCAGGCCTTGAGCACTGTGTTTAACCCACCTGACATTATCTATTATCGGTGTCTTCAAGACACGGAAGAGACGATACAGCTGAGGGTTCTGAGGTCCCTTCTTCACTTCTCCCCTTGGCGAGGGTGGAGGTGAGAAAGGTGGAAACAGATCTCCTGGCTCCAGAACTATGTGCTCATCATCCTAGGGAAAAGGTCAGAGAGTCAAAGGCTGCATAGTCAGGGGGTGGGTGGAATCCTGCTGCGAGGGACTGGAGGCTTAGTCCAGCAGGATCCCCACTACAATATGTGTTGGTCACCCATATTGTAGTAGTTCCCTCTCTCAGCTCTCAAATATGCATTAGCTAAACTGTTGCTTCAAACTTGAAGTGAAAATGAAATGCTTGTGTTCAAGCACCTCTGGTTATGGCATGACAAGTGACATTTGGAGTGAAAGTTATAAAACCCAGCAAAGGTAAATTTCAGGCTTTAAACTTCTTCCAACCTTCTTCAAGTATGTTTTCACTAAGATTTACTTCTACCTCATGTATTTTACATTATCTTCTTTTATAATAAGTTAGTGGTAAGGAGAAGGTCAAAGCAGCAAACTTTATTTCTCCACATAAAGCCCAGGATAAAGTAGGGGGTTTGTATGTCGTATCTACTGGACAGATTCACTTCACTTCTATTTAGCAGCACATTATAATTTCCCCTTGAGCTGGAAGAGATGGAAATATGGTCCTTTGGTATCACATTAGTGTCGCCCATATATTGGGTTTAGAAGTCCATAGGGAAGATGCAGTCTGCCTAAAAAAGCTCTGTCCCTGATTGAACTGGAATTTCAAGCTATTTTCAAGGTCAGAAGAAATCAAACACTCCAACAATCTGTACTCTTGTAATTAGAGTATTGGCAAGAAAATCCCAGGAAATATATTGTTACAGGCCAGAGAAATAAGCAAGTTACCTTAATCCCTCTTAAAGAAGCAAATGACTCCTGGCCTGGCCTCAAGGCAACAACATCTCCTTCTACTAACAGGCTCACAGGCAGGTTGACAAGATGACCATCCCTGTAGGCCCAGTGGAGGGACCAGGATGGGGCATAAGGCATGTGGAGGTCAGGGTACATGGAGTCTGGCCATTTCACCTCTTTGCCAAGTGTACCTGAAAGCAGAGGGTGTGTAAGAATTAAGTGATAACAATTCTGGAGGGGCAAATCACACATCAATTTACATCCTGTAGTGGCTGTAGGTCCTCCAGGGCTAAGCCTGTGATCTTTTCCCATCTCTTTCTCCTTTCTCCCCTCTTTCCACCCAGTATTAACAACTAAATATTTTATGACCTCAAATACACACTTGTACAATGGAAAAGCTGAAGTGTGTCCTTAAAACCACCGGAGTGAACTGAACTACCTCCTCAGGTTCAAACCCCCACTGAGATGATGCTCATGCACAGCAACTTATTTCCTTCTGGTCTCTGTTGTGGTACAACTCCACATATTCTTCTCTCATCATCTGCTGCAAGGCAGATATTTTTGTAGGCTACTGAGGATTCAAATTACTCTGAAGCACAGACATAACAGACGCCCACCTGATAACACACAGATTGGAAGCACATGGCCACATGATAGCTCAAAATAACTATTGTACAGGAGAGGCAGGAGTAGAACAGTTCTCAGTGTTTCTGTGCAGCACAGGGCAAGGCTAAGCCCAATTAGTGACATATCTGGCCAGGTTTGGAGGAGAATCCAACAGGAGGAAAAGACAAATGCCAGTAAGAGACAGATGAATGGGACCTCACCATTTATCTTCTCAATGATTGTCTGAAGTCTCCTCTCCACCTCTCTGCACTTCAGCCTCTCTTGACGCCCGATTATGAAGAGATCCAAGAGGAGGAGGAGGAAGAGTGCCAGTGCATTGACTATCTCAGCCCCTTGGCTTTGCATAGCAAAACAGAAGAGAGCATGAAGGTTTGAGTAAATGAGCAGAATACACCGCCAGCCGCCCACAGAGATAAATGCACACCCACTTGGTTTGTTTATTCCTACATCCCACAGCCTCCTGGCTAAAAAAGAAAAGCAGAGGAGCTATGATCACACTTTTTTAGGATAATGCCACCTGAGAAGTCTTTTCCCAATTAAACGGTACCCTGACAAACAGAGTGAAGAAATCCTATGGCACATGTGATAGCACTATGAGCCACTAACTTCTCCAGTTTCAAAATCCTTCCTGTTCTGATAATGCCTTAGGATTTTTCAAGATGTAGGAATGCTGTAGCAAAACCATCTCAATCTCTCCATAATCCTATGGACCTTTGAGAAGTAGGATTAAGTTGGCTGAAGTTCTATGAAACAGACTGATACGGACAGAATTACCAGTGCATGCTAATGTCTTGATGTCTGCACAGAATGAGGAACAACACTGTTCTATCAACCACAGTGCCAAGACAATATAAAACTGCCACCTTGCTCCAGTTACCCAGCACAGGATGTTGTTCTTACCTCCCCTGTGGCTGGCTCCCATAGCAGCACAGCAGCAGCAGCACTGCCAGAAGCATCAGAGATGCACCAGGCCAGTGAAAACAGGAGCAACGGTTACCATGGTACAGAAAACTGCTCCTCCACACCTCCTACAAAAGCAGAGCAGCAGACAGCATTTAGGAAATACAGAGGCAAAGGCTTGGAAAAGCACAGCAAGGAAGGGGAAAGGCAGCAGTGGACACTCCAGGGTGAACATGGCTTTGTAAAACCCCTTGAACATGACAGAGAGCATCACAGATCAGTTATGGGAATGCTACAGCACTAATGCTTGCTCAGCTGGTGTGCCTGAGTGAACTCTCTCTGCTTTACTCTTGTCTGAAAGAATGAAAAGGCTTCTGTGCCAGGCTGCCCCACTGTCACTAACCAAGCACTGTGCATAAGTACTGTGCATAAACACCAGCACTTTGTCATGCCAAACAAACGTGGTGGACAAGGAAGACTGTTGAGCTTCACAGCTCTTGCTCTCCACCTAATATGGACCCCACTACCATTAGTGGCTCTTGAAGCCCTTCAATCCTTCACAGGTGCAAAGCTTCTGTTGAGTTTCAGCATCCAGGAGAGAAGTGCTGGGAGAAAATATATCCTTAGGAGATTCATTGCATTGTTCCCAAGGACTTTAGCAGTTCTACACCCAGGTACTTTGCAGGAGCAGTCTGGGAGGGAATGCAGCCAAATTCTGTTTCATCTTCAGCTGTTCCTCAGCTGAGTGGTTTTGTGATGAACACCTACCAGGAACTATCATCTTGGACTTCAGACTCATCTGCATTGATGGTCCAATCCAAAAGTGAGATGCTCTTTAAACTACCATCTATCACACACACATACACTCCCCACCTATCAGCTTTACTTTGAGGAGACTGAGTGCCCAACCTTGTGCTGTTCGTGCCTCACCTTCCATGAAGCCACTTTCTTCCGCTCCTTCTGATGCCCCTCCAGCAGTGCTGACAACTGGTCTCTCAGGATGGTGAGGGCTTTATTTGTGGTGAGACCCAAACTTGAAGTCATCTCATCCTGAGGTGCCAGAAAAGCAAACTGGTTAGTGCTTCCTTATGTCCTTGATAGGCCTTTTCCTGGAGGCTGACTGAGCACCCTCCAAGGCATGCTCTGCACTCATCATCACTGGTCTGATTCTGCACCTTCCTGGAATCATCTTCCCTCCTATGAACTTCAGCCTGCTGGCTGGAATTGGAGCCCTTCGATAGTATCAGGTAAGCAAACCAGTCCTGACTCTGCCAGATAAACACCTTATCAAAGCACAATACAAAGTCATTGCTGTGAAACAAGATTCTAATCAGCACAGGCTGAGGACAATACAAAGGGAGGCTGCTCAGCTCCAAGGTTATGCAGGCTTGAACTGGTATTAGCCTGTAGAGACAAGAGAACACAGTTACAGTAGAATAGGATGGGTTTTGCTCATGGTAGCAACAACTGAGTAGTAGAGTATCTGCAATTCTAAATAACAGTGGCCCCATTTCCACGACTGCTTATTATGAATTTCTGTTTGAGTCCTGCCTGTAGGTATTTGACACAGAAGCTGCCAAATTTAAGGGCTAGGCCATGAATCAGTTCAGGAGGAGGCCTCAGCATCAACTTCTACTTTTACAAGGGAAAGCACCAGAGTTTGAAGTGATGAACTCTACAAACATATGAGGAGACATCTAGACATAAAGGAAGGAAAGTCCAGAGCACTGCTCCATCATTGGTCAGTGAAGAGGCAGCCACAGCCTGAAAGGATGCAACCCAAGAACATGCTACCTGGAACAGACTGCCAGAGATGCTAGTGACAGGAAAGTGGAGTGAACACTTGCATTTCTGGGGCAAAGCAAGAACAAAAGCACTTCCCTTTCTCCCTGCTGCGAGGTAGGTACCAGATCCCTGAAAGTGAAGGAGAAGCAGGAAGATGTCCTTGAGAGGGCTACAGCAGAGAGCAGGGAGCTGGACAACACAAGTTACCATCTGCACTGCATGTTTTCAGACGAATACCTCGAGGAGGGTGTAGAGACACAGGATATCCTGCATGTTAGAAGCATTCAGGTGTCTCATACTGTTTACAGCACTTCTGAACACAAAGCAGGCAGGAAGCTGCCCCCTCCGGTCCCCACCAGTGTGACACAGCCTAGCAAAGGCAGGAGCTGCAGCTCTTCCTGCTATTGCAGTCACCAGCTCTTCCCAGCCCTGCCAAAGCCACCGTGGTCTAAAAGTGCAGCAGTTCTGCTCTTAGGAGTCGCATGCATGCACCCAGCTCTGCACGTGCAGCTCACTGGAACCTGCACTTCTGTTCCTCAGCTGAGTGATTTCATGATGAGCATTTATGAGACACTATGATCTTGGCCTTCAGAGTCATCTGCATCGATGGTCCAATCCAAAAGTGTAACTGAGTGTCAAGGAATAGTAGACAGATGCTCTTTAAACTGCCATCTACCACACACACACACTCCCCACCTATCAGGGACAACCTGAAGCAGCTAATTCTGGCCAGGCAGATGCTGCTTTAGCTGTCCTTTTACAGCACTAAAAATAATCCTGCTGCAGGTTTCATCCTCTGTGTCAGTTTTAGGAAGAGAGGAAGCAGTTCTGTGTTGTTCTTGGAAGCAACCCAGGTAACATCAGCACAGGACTAAACATAGGAGTCTCTCAAAGACTCCCAGAGGAGAAGAGGGCAACAGACATGCTGCTGCACCACAGGAGTGCTGCAAACAGGAGTGCCTGAGAGCAACACAGGGCAAGTGACAGTAAAGGTTTCTGCCTCTCCACTGAGGGCTGTATGAGACAAAGCACACGCAAAAACATCCTCACCAACACAGGGAGAGCAGAGAGATAAATAAAAGACACAGAATGAGCAATAAGGACTTTAACTGGAAAGCAAAGTCTGCTTAGACACCAAACTGCTTCCAAAGGATGCATCAAGAGCTTACAGATGAAATGAGAGGAAAGCTGCACTGAATGCCAACATCTAGTATAGTCACACACTGCCTGGAAAGAGAAAGTGCCACATCCCAGCAGGCAGCGAGCAGGAAAAGGTAGCAAATCCAGAGGTAATCAAAAAGGTTCCTGAAATCTCTGTACATCTGCTCCTGTCTTTACACAGAAGTTACTGTTCTGCTGTTGTGCCAGTCAAGGTAAGGGCAGCCACAAAGGAAGGTAGCTGTAGGAGGTGAGAAAGGCCAAGTGCAGAGTGTGGCAGGGCAGGAGAAGACCAGCAGGAAGGGCAGGGATTGTTGAACACCCATCCTGACACTGGAAACATGGGGTGTTCAGCAAAGCAGGCAGAGCCTGTGCTAAACAAACACTGGATAATGGGAGTGAGAAGCTGCCTGTGGTGACTCAGATCACCCACTGCTGGTGAGCATCAAGGGAATGTGCTTGGAACCAAGGAATGAAAGGGACAAGCAAGAAGAGCCACCCTGAGCTGCTGGCAAGGGGCAGCTCTGGGTTTTCACAGCAAGAAGCCATCAGCTGCTAATGAGGCATGTTTCAAATGCCCTAAAGGAAACCTTCCTATACTGCAAACCTTGGCACTCTTAAGCTGTCTCAAAGGGATCTTCCCAGCCTTTCATCAGCTGTAAGAGCTCTTCCTGCCACAGAAGAGGAGGTGAGTACCCCAGGGTGAAGAAGCCATTCGCAGGAGGTGGCAGGTCATTAATAACCCCCTCAATGTTCATCTCTTTGCTTTGGAAAGTGGCATTCAAAGAGTAATCCCCTAATTTTCAAGTCCAAACAAAAGCAGCCAGACACCATCCCACCCATAGGCTTTCTCTGAAGAACAGAAGAAACCAGTAAACTCCAGGTTATGGTGAAAGCAAACCCCTGCTGGGAACCAGGAGGCATTTTCAAAGGCTTCTGCCCATGCCTGAAGGGGAAAAGTCCAGAGGAGAAAATCAGCAGTTGCTTCCTCCTTTGTCTCAAGGGGCTGGAGAGCACAAGAGGCTCTAAGTACACTGATGACCCCTGCCCTGCCTATCGCAGCTTTAGTCCATGATGCATGACGAAGGCAGGTAAACAGCTGGTGATTGAAACCCTCTGCCTTGGGGATGGTACCACAGCTCTCAGGAGGTGTGATCTGCAGCAGGATGGCTGTGAAGGAAAAACACACAGGGCAGATCTCTTCTGTGCATGTGATTTTGCTTTGTAGAGAGAATGAACACGCTGAGGTGTGGACTGGATGGGAAGATGAAAAGATGCGTCAATGTCTCCACTTGCAGTAAACATCCTAGATGTCAAATTACTGCTTAGCTTGCCTGCTAACACCAGGGAAAAGGAACCTGAGCTAGATCTAGCAAATGCCCAGGTTTAGGAGCTGCTTTGGCTCTGCAGGAAAGACACAAGAAGCAGCTCAGAGCTAGGAGACAGGGAGCACAGAATGTATAGGCTTTTCTTTGCTTTCTCAGCTGGCCCTCCATAGCTTGACAGGGAGAAACTATTGGGCAAATACCCAGTGATCCAGAAGGATCACAGCTAAAAGGTTTCCCTTGCCTTCCTCATGGCTTGCAGAGGCATTTGCAGACTGACAGATAGGAAAAGAGCGGTTATCTTCTGATTCTGCCTCCCACGATGCGAAGTTGTTCCTGAGCATCACCACCTACCCATGTCTGCTTCCCACAGCCCACCTCCATCCTCACACAAACCACCAGTGACTCCTGATGTCGCCTCCTAAAATTCCCATCTTGTTTTTTGATACATGGAAACATTCAAGAATATCTTTGAAGGTTATTGGCTATTCTCTGCTAGGCAATGAAAGACAGAGGTCTTGCTCCTTCCTTCAAGAGGAACAAGCAAGCAGAGATCAGACGTATGCAGGTGAGAAAGAGCCACAAAGTATTAGTACAATGAAGTCCTCTTGTCTTTTCAGACAGCCATTACACATCTATAGTAGCATATTTATTCGTTGTACCAGTAAATGTTGATATAATAAGTGGTATTGTAGCACATGTGCCAAATATTGTTTTAAATAGCACCAGAACACAAACACATTCTTTGCTTTACAAAGCGAGTTGAATCATCCTCCATCCTCTGTGGATTCAGCCTCTTGCAGGATAAGGGGTTCTCACCAAGACTGTGTACACTTTGTAACTGCCTTTACAAAGACTGTTTGAACAACTAAGGGAATAGAAAACAGAATACTTGCTGAAAGCTTCAGTTTTCACAGCCTGCAGATCCACCCCTTTGATTCAGAGTGGTACGGAAAACCAGTACAGAGCGGTATGTCAGATCGGTTCCCTCTTTCCAGGCTGCACACAACAGGCCCCTTTTTCAACACTTCTGCTCAATTGCTTTTCAGTTTTCACCAGTTGGAGGTGGGCAACTGGGCAGCAGAATGTTCTTCCCTTCCCTGACAGCTACTTTGCATTCCTGAGCAGAAAGAGAAGGCAGCTTTCCATTCAACAACGACATTTTGCTATTAATCTACTTTAGGGATTACACCTCTTGAAATGTAAGCACTGTTCACAGTTTCAGAAACACATGAGAAGGAGTAACGTCACCAACTATATTTCTGCATGACAGTGTGACAACTGGATGCTCCTCTGCACCACAGTTTCTCATCTCTACAATGTGACTACCAAGTGTAGCTGTGATGAAGATTATAATGGTCACCAACCCACCTGAACACTACCGGAAAGCACAGAAAAAAGAACTATGTGTTGATACCCACAGAACTCAGGCAGCTCCTTAAGGCAGATCAAGGCTCTGTGGGCACCACTGCCTTTAAAACTGGACATGCTGGGAAAGGTACCAGAAGGCACAATGAATTAAACTTGGTTTAAATGGCACCTGCCATGAGCTTGGCAGCCACAGCTTGGCTGTTGGTGGTCTCAAATCCAACGAAACAAGCATAGCCTTCAGCACAGCAGTGCCCACATTAAAAGACAGAGCAACAGTCAACAACTGCCTTCTTCCTCCATCTGCAGCACCAGTATGAAAGGCAGAGCCCAGACCTCCCCCTGCCCCTGGACAAAAGAGCCCCCACAGTTTGGTAACTGGGTGCCTGCGGGGCCTTCTGGCTTTGAGGCTCATTGCTAACAGGGCCTGCAGACTTGTACTGCAAACAGACACAGCTGCAGGAGCACAGATCACTGAGAGATGTGGCCAAAGCAACACTCATCAGTTGCCTGAATCATCACTGCATTTTGCTGTGAGCAGAGTCCATTTTAACCCACACAACAACATTCACATTTTACCCTTCCATAAAGCACTGAGTCAGATGCCAGCAGGCACGATCAACCTTTCTACATGGGTAATGCAAAGCCCAGTGCTCTGCTTCTCCCTCAGCTACAGCAACTCAACAGCAGAGAAGGAGGCAACTGCTCCCCAGGTACCAGGCCAGTGTTGAATCGTGCATTCTTCAGTCCTGTTTGCAGCAGCAAATCCCCAGCCATAGTTACCTGCCCCACCAGGCTGCTGGCAGGATGAGGCACTGTTTATGCAGTGCTTTGAAGCTCACCTGTGCTATGCAATTATTCAGCTTTAATTACATTATTCCTCCAACTTCAGAGAGCACTTAGGGGTCTGGATTCATTCTGGCTCTAACACACAGCACACTGCTTTATGCCAATGCAGACCTTAGTCCAGAGGATGCTAATCCCCTCCTAAAGGCCAGTGATGCTCAGAAACACACAGAACTTCAGCACATCTGTCATCCCCCCTTCCCATCCCCACTTCTTTAGCTGAAGACTTTGGGGACTAAAAGTATGACAGAGCCTAGATGCCAGGCACATTTCAAAGGGATGAGTAGGTTCAACAGCTACAGATCAAAGCCCATAGAAGAAACAGACAAATTTAAGTCATGAGGCTGAGGGGTAGCAAAGCAGGAGTCAGCACCTAAAACCATATCTGACCCCTTCTGTTGCTTCTAGAAAGAAAGCCTCTTTCCCCATCCCCTCCAATGCACTAAGCTATCCCCTAGTTAAAATCATCATTCACTGCTTCATGTCCTGCCTTAACCTCTTTTCCTCAAAACCTCAAAGCTCTTCATGCACCATCACATCAGGCAGGATGCAGAATGGGGGGAGGGTTGGGGGGAGAACAGGGAAAGCCATTTTGAATTGAAATGTTAAGGCAGAGAAACTTACTTTGCAGCATTTGCCTTGGTGGGGGATCCAGAAATCAGCCTGTTTAAAGAGCATCTGGGCCAAATTCCTGCGCCACTTCCCCAGCAACTTGCACTGCTGCTGCTCTCCAGAAATGAGCCAGCAAAGAGGGAGAGAGAGCAAGACTGTGCAGAGCCCAGCGCTGCAGAGAATGAGACAGAAGCAGCAGAGTGAAGCACCAGGCTGCTGATTAATTCAGCCTGTTTCCAGTCACGCTGCAGCTCCAGCAAGGAGGCGGCGGATGGGGGTGGGGATGAGGGAGAGAAAGGGGGGGAAAAAGAGGCACGGAGAGAAGAAAGTTTGCTCAGGATAGCACCAGATGTCTGTAAGAATGGTTCATTCATCAGCTGGAGCCGACAGAGCCAGAATCCCTGGGTTCCCTGCCTGGAAAGATGCATATGCATGCACAGTGAGGGTTGATGCTGACAGACAGGGGTCTGTGGAGAAGCAGATGGCAAATTACACAGCACAAAATGCTATAAGATATACTGCAGGGGAAGAAACACCTGAGCGGGTAAGGAAAGAAATGAGATTGAGACAGAGAGCCGCAGGAATACTAACTCCCCTACATAAATCTAGGAGAGTCTTCCAGACAATTCCACAGCTTTGAATTCAAGCTCAATTTAAGACTGTAAGTACCTGCTATTTGAACAATATGAGACAGCTACAGGTTCAGTCTGACAACAGAAAGCAGCAAAAGCCTCTCTCAACACCCAATATTCACACAGCCCAAGCCACAGAATCTAAACAAAAGGTGCACCTGAATTCTTCACAGCCATGCACCATGCCAGGGGCTTCCCATTTACTGACACCAGGGTAGTGCCACAGACGAGGCAGAGGATTAGTGTTGAGAGGGAAGAGCTGGGTAGAACAAGAGGTGATGGGACAAAAAGGCTTATGGAGGTGAAGAAGAATGAGCTTTCTCTCTCATTCTTTTCCTGCAATGCTTCCTTCTCATTGTTGGAAAGAAGCACCTGCGTAAGTGGGGGCTTATATAGCTCTTACTTCAGTGCTGCCCTAATTCTCCATGGGGCTTCTAAGCTCTGCAGAGCAACCACTAAACCAGTGACTTTTATTCCACATAGAGGTAAGGAACCATCATAGCCAAGAGCCTCACTGAGGATTACACCTGGCCAGACCAGACAGGCACTGCAAAGGTCTCAGCATATGATGGAGCTTTGAAGACCAGGTACAGGTGTCAGGACTCATCCACCCTCCCTGGCCAAGCTCTTCACTTTTTTCCTTCACCAAACTCCAAATGCCTAAACAGGCATAGCCCATGTTCTATGTTTAAAGCCAGATGTGCAAACAATAAGAGGTCTCAGTATTTACAATAAACCCAAAGCAGGGTCTGGTTATCGCCCTGCGTTGGCACTAAGTTACACATCAGTATGTAACCTCACAAAGCTCTTAAAGCCAAAGTTGAAGGGAAGTTGACACTCCGTTTAATGTAACTTCAGGAGAAAGCAGGGGGAGCAAGAGGCAAGACATCCTTCATCCTCCTATAGGGCATTTTGTTTCCTAGACAACAATTTTAAAGCACAGAGAGGAACAAAATGTCCTAATGACACAATTTTTCCTTCCTTCCTCTTTTCCTGCTAAGAAACTACTTACCTACTCACTTCAACACAAAGAAAAAGGAAGAAGAAGAAAGGATCAATGACAACAACATGGGGTAAGAATGGACAAACCCTCATACATGTAACACCTCTCCTTTTATCATAGTGCTTGATCCCATGGCTTTGCTCCTGGAGACTGAAGTGAATGTGAATAGAACAACTTGCTTGTGACAGTGCAATACCAGGAACAACCCCTGTGCTTCATGCAGGTAAGAGGTCCTGATACAACTTTCTTCCAGCTCAAAAGCTCCAGATTTGGTTGTGAACACAACTGGAAACGGATTAAACTGCCTCTTCTTGTTTACCCCACCATCGAGAGGCCTTGTTCTGAAGTGTTTTGTGTAGGGCAGTAATTTGTACTATGCAGCTTTCTTCTGACATCAGTCTAAATTGCACCTGGATATGCATTTGTGCTTTAAGTAACAGAATGAAAGAGCAGAGGCTGTAAACTTGAGATCTGAAGATAAAACTGGGGCTTGAAATAAGAGGCTTGAGTATAAAGGCAGGGACTGAGACCCATACAAAAACTGGAGCATAGATGAGAGACACGCAGAAAAAAGGTCTGTCTGTGACAAAGCCCCCTGGAAGAAGAGCTGAGGTTTTGGAGAACAGCAGGGGATAAACCAGAGATACAATTACTGCCAAGCTGAGAAGAGGCAAAGGACTTGGGTTAATTTTCAGTCCAAAGGCAGGACTGCAGCTCTTGTTAGGCACCCTGGAACAACTCTGGACAGCTCAGGACAGACTCTGCTGGAGCTGGAGCAATGTGGACACATTGCTAGGATCTGGCCTGGTGCTGTATCCAGGCTGCAACAATCACACTGGGATAACCCAGCTCAGTTGTTATTTGTAACTGTGGTATCAATGATGCCAATGATTTTTACTAGTTGTGTTGCTGTAAATACATCTTAAATAACTCAAACTCTTGAGCCTCACATTGCCCTGTGGCAACCAGCGCTGTTGTCTGTCTTGGTATATGCTTGTCTTGAATCAGAGATTTTGGCACCGTTCCCAAGTATCAAATTCACTTCAGAAACACACAGAAAATTAAAAAGTCAGGAGAAGAGGAAGAACAAGATATCAGCACATTTAATTTTAGCTTTTGGCACTGCTCCTGAAATAAACTCTGCCTCTCCTGCAGTGTCTGGCTTCTGGCAGAAATTGGAAGGTGGCCTACATTACACCTGACAAACTCTGCTCCTCAGCCACTTCTGCCAAGGGAACTGCCTTAGCCCATAGGAGCAGAGGACAAGTCTCTCATCTTCTGAGTGACAAATGTCTGTGCTTCAACAGTGCTCTGAGCGCATCTTCTGTTCCAGGAGTATTAACTGTTCACACACATATATTAGAGCAAAGAGCTTGCTTTCAGCTAGATTTCAGAGTGATGTTTTCACTTGGGTTCATCTGATTTTTAGCATTTGAAAATAAAACTAGCACACTGTATTTACTACTGAGGTTACATACCAGGTTAATTTGTTCCCTTATCAGCATGTATGTGTCCAAGTTCTTCACTATGGAAAGGAAGATGGATTCCACTTTAAAGGGGGTGAGACAGGGATCTGCAGTATTGGGGAAAAAAAAAATAGGAGCAGACTTCTTAACACCAAATAATCTACTTCTACAAGAACAAATCCATTGTCTTTCCTCAGATCCAAACAAAGTAAGTTGTAAAATGCAGCTTTATGGTTCACAAGGCCTTTTGTTTAATTCCTGTTGAAGAGTGTGATGCTATCTTGCCTTCATTTTTAATCCCCATTCAGGAAGGAGGGACAAAAAGCTTCAGTAACTCTGAAGATGAGACTAAGACTTCAGAACACCATGATCCCCCCCATAATGTCCTTGTACAGGACACATTCCTAATAGGCCTTTTAAAGGTCTGTTACAATACTGTCAACGCTGCTGCCATTCCAGCCATTTGATATGCAATTCCTGCATTGTACAGTAAAGAATGTCATCTGAGAAAGGGAGAGATGAACCAAAGATAGTGGCCTACAGTGGACTTGTCTCCACTGTGTTCTGCCGTGGCTGCAGCCATGCCAGTGCTGGTGCTTTCATGTCCTACCCAAAACACATCCCTGTACAGAATGTTAACTACATCATCTCTTAAAATGAACAATGGCAGATTAGCCCATGATGTTAGTAATAAGAGAATAAGTAGGTATTTATCCTCATTGGAATGTTACCTCCATGGTAATACAGCAATCAGATATAAAACAACACAGTTCAAACATGTGCTCCAAGCACAAGCAGCTCCAAGAGTTTCAGGCATGAGTAAACCCAGACCCTCCAGGACAAGCACACTTCAGAACAGAGACCCCAGCAAATAGAAGTGTAGTAGACAAGTGCTGATGTTAAAAATGGAGTAGCTTTGGAGTCACTTACACTGCTGTAGCAATCTTTGAGAGCAGGTCTGAGGTGATTACCTATAGGGTATTTTGCACTAATGCACAAAACCACTTCTTGATGCTGGAAGCACTGTAAACAAAACAGCAAGAAAGGGATGCAAGAATAACAGAGAGGCAGCACCATGATCTGGCAGACAAAGTTACTGTGTGGTGGAGACAGGGACACCAAAAAGGAAAGCCAAGAATGTGCTCTTACCAGAGCCAGCTGAGAGCTTGGCATCTATAATGTCCTCCACTGGTCTCAAACTACCTGTCTCATTTCTGATTGGGATCCAGAATAAAATCAGGTCAATTTTTGAGTAAGAAATACATTTAATATTCAGGTAGAGCTGAAACTAAACCAGAAGTGACCAGCACATTGCTTGCTGAAGTGATCAAAATCATTTTACTTTTAGAAAGTAGTAACATGTGCCAAGTTGAAAGTCTCCTGTCAGCCACAGCAGACATCTTCCTGACATCTACAGCAGCTATTCATGAAGATCTCTCTCTCTTCTTTTCCCTTTGAACCTCAAAGCATGGCAAGACAGCATTCCTCCATATAATATCTAGACATACCTAGAACTTTCTAAACCAGATGTAGAAATACTATCCTGCAGCACTTCATAGACATGCAATTACCCAAGCAATACATGCAGTTATCATCACAAAAACTGGACTCAGATGATTTCATTAACCTGATGTATTTAAAAACTCTTCTCAGTGAATTCAGCCTCTCAAATAAAGACAAGCAAAGTGTCCAGAGGACTGAAGCCCTACTTTAAACCTCAAGAAAGACACAGCATATGTGACAGCATATACTTTGGTATGTTGCTCCACCATGATGCCTCAGTCTCAGCCTGCAAAGGGCTTACTGACACAAGCACGTACATCCCTAGGAATCAGAAGGTGACAGAACTCTCAGCTTTGATACTAACCATGGGTTATACTATAATGACAAATGGTGATCCTTGACCCAAAATAATGAAAGACAATTAAAAGGACTCAACATTGCAGCTGGGCATGACCCTTATCAGGAAACCTACCTGCCACTTCTCCTTGAGCTCCACAGCTGTGTGGTTCTGTCAGCATGTGCACCAGAAGGGGCTTGCTGCTCAGGGGAGGATGGCTCCTAGGCAGAGATGAGCTTGGCCACACTTATCACATCACCAGCTGTGGAAACAGAAGGGAAGCAGTTACTCAATCTCCCCATATAACTCCATTTAGGACAAGAGAGCGATGACATTCACAAACCTCAGATTACAAGATTGGTCTTTAAAAGAAGAACTGGGGACCTGAAAGTGCTTCTAATAGTACCTGAACCTCCTCTCACTAGCAACTGATCTCATTAGATTATGTCCCAACCCCCCCCCCATCCCCAAAAATGCAGCAGTGGATAAATTAAGTTCCCAGCAGCTCACAGGATTATTGCAGCCCTGACACACTTTAGGGCAAGCCTCTAAAACAAGCTGACAAAGCAGTGGATTCCACCAGGTGCTGGAGCATGCTGTCACCCCTGGCTGTTTGTCTTGCTGTTCTTATCTACCAAGAGCTTTGTCCAGCTAATCTCTAATGGAGCCTGCAGTAATGAGTCTTCCATTTGCTGAACAGCACATGCAGTCTTTGACAAGGCTATGTTGCTGGGCTGAGCCTGCAGATGACCAACATTCAGTGGGCCAGAAGTCATAAAAACAATTCCAGATTTCCAGGGAACTAGGTCGTCTTTTTTATTTCCCTTTCTTCTTTTTAGCAAAGCTGGACCTGTAATGGAATTGAGATAGGAAGCAGCTCTAGAAATCACATCCTCCTTCAAGACCATTTCCCCTTGATCTTCTATGGCACAAATTTGTTCTCCTTCCACATAAGTAAAATGTATTTTCTGGTTAAAACAAAGGCTCTGTGTACATTGCTCCAGAGGATTCTCTTACATAGAGACACAATGAAGCATTCTAACATGATGCTATGATTTGTCTTGGAAACTTTTTGTTGATCAGTAACTCTTGGCTCTGTTCTTTATCACACACAAACTCAGAGCTTGGACTTCTTGTAAACCCAAGCAAACAAGGAAGCAGCAAGATCTGCAAACCAGCCCAACTGGGATTTACTACCTTGACCTATACCATACTGCTTCTCCAAAGAAGGACTCTGGAGATCCCATCCTTGTGGCAGTCACCTGCAGCACAGCTCTCCATGATGCTCCATCATGGCAAGGAAAACACACAGCATCCAAAACTCCTCCTGCCCTATGCTGAAGAGTTCCATGTCAGGATTTCCTCTCATGCAGGCAAGTCCTGCATCTGCATTCTGGGAAGCAGCAGGCATTGAGCACTCTGACGCTGGCTATCAAAGCACTGCTTTGCAGTACAGCAACCAGTACCTGCAACTGCCATTTTTTGGCTGCTGGCTGCCTGGCATAAGCCACAAGGCTGGACTCTGCCCTACTTTGCTGTGCTGTGACCCTTGTCAGTGTGCACACACCCTGGGAATGAAGCTATTTCAGTCACTTTGTATCCCTGCCAGGCCGTTAGCAATTGTAAAGAGAGAATCAGAGAGCAACTGGAGCGAAGCTGACAAAGCTCCCAGTAAACTGCTGGAAGTGGGAAGGAGGAAAAGGTACTTTTGTATGCTTGCACACAGCATAGAGCATCAGTATCTTACCCTTAACTTGAGAGAGACTTCAATATAAGGGAAGGCATGAGGGGATGATTTTAAGGTCACTAATAATAAAAGGGCTGAGAAATAAATCAGTGATTCTTCTTTTTACTCTCCTCTGACAAAAGATGGATCTACTGAAGGATTCTGCACCGTGCTCTCATTCAAAGCTAAGAGCCCGAATGTCTCTCTGGATCTGGACTTCAAAAGCATAATTATGTGTGACACAACTGGATAACAGGGAAGCCAAAGTCACAAAAGCAGAACACAAAAAATATATCCTGGACTGTTGGTGTTCATCCCATGGAGCCCGTATCATTAGGAGCCAAGGGTGGCTGTGGCAGGATGGCAGAAGGCAGGGTTTGCTGCACCGCCCTCAGTGGCATTCTGGGTTAGGCAGCAAATGAAATGTGATCCTGAGTACAAACCACACCATTCCTTACAGTTCAGAGCACATCATCCTCGTGCTTGGGAACACCACCCTGAAGTCCCTCAGTGCCAAGAAGCAGGATACTCGGGTATCCTACTACGGTATCATCTAGTGTGAGGCATCCCTGCAGGGATGGCAGGGGGGTTGGAACTAGGTGATCTTAAGGTCCTTTCCAACCCAAACCATTCTATGATTATATACACAACAAGGGTGTTAAAAGATGAAAGACTGGTTGGAAAGAGTGAATATTCCCTACCTAGTCAAATTCAAAGGTTGTTACAATGAACAATACAAGAGCTTGTGAAAGTAACCAGTGGTGCATGCAGCACTGCTCCATCATCAGCATGCTGTCCAGAACATGAACAGATTGACCTGGAACCCAGAAGCAGTTTCTTTCACATCCCCAATTGAAGGTGCTAACAACGGTTGGACTGGATGTTTCACACAGAGAAAGCAAGAAGCCAAGTCTCTCCTGTGCCAATCAAGATATACAAACCAAGTGGAATGTTTCATTTTTCCAAGTTTAAAAAGGGCTTTAATATACAACCAAGAATTCCAGACACAGCTAAGCCTGGACAGGCTGGGATAGCTTAGTATTAGGATAACTGAAGCCAAAAGCAAAGACAGGCTACAGTGACAAACCATCCTCCCACAACTGCTGCACCAGGACTGGCACTACAGCCATATAAAATGTGGTTTGTGCCTGCTTCCTTGTAAATCAGGATTCAGCAAGAGAAGAAGTCTGCAAGAAAATGGCAGGAATTCTGCCACACCAACAAAAAACTTCATCAGCATTAGAGAGGACTTTGCAGACATTCAGAACACAGCTTCACACAACGAAGCTGAGGCAGTTCATTCTGTAGGCAACGCGCAGATGTGCATCCATCCGCTCCATCCCCTCCCAGACTCCTGTAGTTCCCACCACCAGATGTGTCCTTCCATCACCCCTACCCAGTAGCAAGGACTCACCACACTCTGGAACCATCTCAGGAGTTCTGTGCACTACTATTTCTTCCACGCTAGAGTATCTGCCTGCCTCTGCCCTCCTTTTGTGTTTTATCTCTCTTCTGCCTGCCCAGGCCATTAGTCACTCATGCTGTTGACATGTTAAACTGGGCCAGACAGGAGGGCAGAAATGAAGTGGGACTTTGCTGGAACATGTCAGCGGGCATCAAGTATTCAGCCGCAGAGATGCCTGAAGCTGTGGTTGCTCTAATCAGACACCAGAGGCTCCAAGGGCAGCCAGTTCACTTTCCCAGCACACTCCATCCTCCTCAGGATTCTCATGTCCATGGAACTTTGAAATGGTTGGATGTGGTGTCCAAGTGTCATCATGCTGCATTCAGCATGAGAAATACTTCCAAATCATTCAGTAGAGTGAAACCCAATATAGGGTCCCACCAAGTAACTCAATCCAGTGCACCTCTCACTAACAGCAACTGAACTTTCTGGAAGCCCTGTATGTTGAACTTGGCCAGTAGTTACCTCACAACTGTGTGGAGAGGTCTGCAATGCACTATTTTACATTTTATATATTTTAAAATATGTCTATTTTGTATCTGTAAGAATAAATGAGGTCACTGCTCAGGTTGCCTTTTAAAATCTCCCATCACCCCAAAGTCACTTCTGTTTGCAAGTGCCCTGAGCATACAGTAAATCTTGATCTAAGAGTATCAACAAGCGTTTGAAACATCCTTCTGAAGAGCAGAAGCTTTACAAGGGTCCATTCAAACATTTGCCTATGAAATCACCTTTCAAACGGCACTGTCTTATGCAGTAGAGTATTTATACAGGTAATAAACACTGTGCTTGCAGATGCTCCTTTGAAAACCCAGGGATTTCAAAGCATGACAACTTAACCAAACCTCACAACATCAGTATAGTGATATTTAAGAAGGAACTGTACAGCATGATACATGAAGTACAGCACTCCTAAACCAACCAGCACACAAAAAGATCAGATAACTGTACAACCTACAGACACTTGGAAAGAAAAATGTGCTTCAGAAGCTGCAAGTCTTTAGGGAGGAAAAT
This sequence comes from Agapornis roseicollis, assembly GCA_002631895.1. Classification (NCBI taxonomy): domain Eukaryota; kingdom Metazoa; phylum Chordata; class Aves; order Psittaciformes; family Psittacidae; genus Agapornis; species Agapornis roseicollis. The sequence continues at coordinate 47,995 of NDXB01007140.1, read as the reverse complement.
AAATCAACCTTAATGATCCTGCTTTCCCTAAATGTTCCATCACTGGTGCTTTCATGTTATTTACTGAAAATTCCCAACATAGATACAGTCTATGAAAAATAATGGGGAGTCTGAGCATTTCTTGCTGCCAAAAGTGGATTCCTCAGGAGCAGAAGCCTGAGCTGTCACCAGGAATAGAAACACGGGGGAACAGAGAACAACCAAAACCGCAGCTGCCTTGGAGAGAACGGCTTAGATTAGAGCTGATGGGTTTGATAACAGCACAATCACAGTCTTCCTCCCCATGAGTAGCTGCTAATTTGCAACATGGGCACCTTTGCTGATCTATGGACTTGCAAAGATGTCCCAAGTGGAACTGTCAATGCCTTGCTTTGAGACTCACTGAGAGCACAGAGTAACTCCAGAAAATGAGCTGGCAGCCACACTTCTGGTTCAGTAGCTCCTTGTGAAAAACCTTGTCAAAAATAGGGCCAGCTGAACATCCTCTGCCTCACTAACCCTAGATTATAGATAGGGATGTGCAGATCTGCCCCAGAGAGAGCCTGTGAAGTCTATTTATTAGTATCTGTAAAGTAAGTGAGATCTGCTGAATTAGTGTTGCATATGTGCTAAGTATTATCAACTCAGCAGTGGTCATGTATCCTGTTTGTCCATGGCTGTGAAGAATCTGTTGACTTCACACTTGCCTTGCTAAATGGCAGCAGTTAGAGATCTACTTCACCTTGAATCGGGAATAGCATTAAAGTTGAACTTAAAAGTTTGTCTTCCAATTGCCAAGTGTGCCTTTTGGAGGTGAAAGTACTTTCTGTTTAACCCTTACTCAATAGTTTTATCAATAGTCAGTACTCCTTTCTTCAGCAGAGAACTTGCACGTTAGACTTGATTCAAAGGGAGTGGTGGCTGAAAACAAAAGCTGAGCAACAAGGAGGGAGAAGGGGAATAGGAAATAATTAATGGCAGGTCTTTTCCTATCTAGTTGGATGCTGTGATTTGGCAAACTTGCAAGAGCCAGACTTGCAAGATTAACATTGGTAAAACAAGCTGTCACGCAACCAAAGAAGGCATTTATTTTTGTTCTGGTGAGTTGAGAATTGATGGATATGGTCAAAAGAACGATGAAATCAGATCAGTCTACCTCCTGCTTCCAAAGGGAGTAACAGACAGTAAGTCTGAAAGATCTTTGCTATGTTCATTTTTCCTTACTTTGTTAAAAGAGAGTGTTTGGGAATTAAAGGATTGCTTCATCTTTTCTGCTTCAGGTACCCTAAGCATACCACAGAAAGAGACAGTGTGTGTACAGTCTGGATCAAAGTGGGAAATGCAACAAAAGGCTCAATTGTGAGAGATGGAGGGGCCCCTCCAGCCCCTGCAGAGCACTGAGACATCATCTGCTTTGTGGCACGATGCCTTGAATAGCAACTAAAACATTTCACAGCAAATGTAGGGAAGAATTCACGGCAAAAGTGGCAGCTGTCACTCATCACTGTGATGTTGGTTATTCTAGGAACCAGGATTGTATAACTGCCTCCATTAAAACCCATCCTGAAATGCTACAAACCCACAAAAAGGCAGCAGCCCAAAATAATATTCAAAAAGCTTGTGGTGTATTTATAGAACCTTCCAGCAACTCAATGTTTGCTGATGTACACTGACTCACAGATAAAAGCGCATCTCTTTCTCTTAACTCCAGGTTATAAATGAGGGTGTTGTATGCATAGCTTATAGTAAATCTAGGCAAAAAACCAACCCACACCAGTGTTTGCCATGTGAAGATATTTAACAATATCATGCTGATGGGAGGTGTTCACTGGGAGTTCCCCAAAGCAGCACCTGGAAGGCATTAATCAGACTAAGCTCCTACATTCATGCAAAGCAAAGCCCAGCCCTTATGCAGAGCACACACTGATCAGTTCAAGAGATTTGTGTATTTTGCTATTCTCACAAGCAGCTCCATGAAAATTTTATGATGAACATTTGTCTGATGAACTGTGTCTAGAATTGGAGCAGTGAGCTCCCTCCACTGTGAAAGGAAAACAGAGGAGCTCTTTACAGCTCCTTAAGAACTACTCTCCACTCAATATACAGAGTCTTACAGGTGATGCTCCAAAGTGCCATAATTAGCCTTCAGATGGTCCCATACACACTATCACAGGTGTTACCCTAACCCAAATCTTCCTCCTTGCAGCCTTAGGTGCAGAACAGTATTGCCCAAGCCCCCTTAGGCCTCTCTTTTTAGCCCACCCTACAGAAGGACTTGTCTTTTGGCCAATCCCCCATGGCCCAGCCCTGCTCCTGCCTGGTCCCACCCAACCAGAGGTATATAAACCTTCCCCATCCCACTCCTCCTTCAGGGCAGTGTTTCTGGTGGAGTACTGTGGTCTTTGGAGTGCTTGTAGCTGCTTCTAGCAGGTACTTTGGGTAAGACTCTAACAGAAGCAAGGGTAGCTTCAAAGATTCAATCTCAAGCAATTATAGCTTGAAGGCCAGAGGAAGGAGGTTTGCTTTCTTGGTTCCACTTGCTGTAGCAATATTGATTACCTTTGTAACCTAGACTAAAAGGGGACTAATACCTTAATCTTCTCATATGATATAAAATGCTGGCAATGTGTTTACTTAAAAGGTCACAGTTAAGAGCAGTAATTATATAAAGTGTTTTGATGTATTTCAGTAAGAGGCAACAAATAAATACAGGGTACTACTTTAAAGAAACCATCATAATGTAGCTATTTATGTGTATGCCTGTATTGAACAGGCTTCTTAGAAAGCAAATTCAGTTTGTTTAGTAGGCTATTGAAATTTGGCTCTATCTGAGCAGGCCCTGTAGCTTAGTGCAGCACAGCCCTTTTTAAGGAAGCTTGTTTCTGTATAAACATGTTCTTTTAAGGTACCTAAAGTGTTTCATAGGGGTCATGTGCCCCTATACCATTGCACCTCCTTGTACATGAACTGTCCGTTCAATTGGGAACTTACTCTGCAATTGTTAGGAGATAATAGGATTTTAGGCAAGCACAAAATAACTGCTTCATTGTCTCATAACAGTACTTGGTAGTGGCCTTGGGAAGATAAAAGGGTTCTATCTTGGTAACTTTTAAAATGGATCAGAGTAGCTTAAACTCTTCTGTAGCACAGGCTGTCCTGTGAAGGCTCAGTGAGTCTTGTAAACTGTGTGCTCGAACACTGTTCACTCCTCTCTGGGACTTCCCTTCCTCTCTAGCTACTTTTTTAGGTAGATAATATCATCTAAGATAAACTTCTTGTTATTTATGTAAAGGGACTTTTACCTGGGATTGCTCTGCCTTTTCTTATCAACCATGGCCTGTGTTATCCTGATAGGGGAAAGCTCCTGAGCAACAGACAAACAGCAGTACCATAATCCAAGAACTGCACGGATCACAGCTTTCGGAAATACCACACATGGATGAATGTCTGAGGCAGAACGCAGCGTGCCATGAACTCCTGCTGAGCAAAAGGCTGCGATGAGGGAGGAGCAGGAGTGAAGCACCCGGCTGAGCCGAGGAGTACAGGCGAACTCCTGACGGCTTTTAAGTCCGAATTTGGGGCCAGCCCGAAAACCTTTACGCGGAACACGGCGCACCGCGCTCGGGTCAGCGCGGCCGGGGCTGAGGGGCCTGGCGGGGGATGCGCTGCGAGGCGGAGCGTGTCCTTCAGCTGCAGGGGAAGCTCCGCCGGGTGCGCTGGGGCGCGAACACGTGTGGCAGCGGCTTCTCTCGGTCTCCTTCATTTCCTCTCCCTCATGGGCCGCTCCGGAGAGATGCCAAGAGAGGGTGCGGGAGAGGAACGGCGCTGCGCGGCAGCCCGGGCCCGAGAGGCGGTGGTCAGCGCGGCGGGATCGCCGCCGGCTCTGCCTCCGGCCTCCCCCGCCATGGCGGGCAGCCTCCAGCCGAGGTGGGGATCCCGCTGTGGGAGCTGCCGGCCCTCCCGGCGGCGCTCCCCGACGGGACGGAGCCCGGCCGCGCCCCGCCGCCGCTCGGCCCGTACTCACCAGCCGCGCCGGGCACTCTCGGCGGGGAAGCCGCTGGCCCGCCGGGCCTCCCCCCGCGCCGCCGGGGCTGCCATCAGGGTCACTGGCAAACGGGACGTCACAGCGCTGGGGGACCCGCCATGGGGCTTCGGGGCGGCCTCAAGAAGCTGGTGTCTGGTTGGTGAGATCCCGCGCGGCCCCCGTATGCCGTACGCTGATTGGCTTAAGCGGGGTGGCGCGCGAAGCCAAGCATCCGCCCTGGCTGCAGGTCGGGGCTAGCCCTGAGGGGAGCCCGGGCGGGCTGGGGAGCGGCGGCTAAGCCCCGGCGGTAGCGCTGAGGGTAGCGGGCGGCACGGCAGCGATCCCGCTGGCTCCCGGGTGCTGGGACGGTGCTGAGAGCAGTGAAGTATCTTGGGAGTGAGGGGAATGCGTGAAGGAATGAGGAGAGTCCAGAAGTGGCCTGAGGCGTCATCCCCTTGGCAAAGACAGGCCGAGGTGGGTCCCCCTGTCACGGGAGTGTGAGGGAGAAGGGGTGTCCCTTTGCCAGGGCTGAGGCTCTGCAAGGGGAGGGTGACACCTGCAGATCTCCCTCTGAAAAGCCACTCTTGCCGCAGGGTAACCAGCGGGCTGGCAGTCTCTAAGGAACCCTGAGGTGAACGCACACGCTGGGTGCCGGATGCGCAGGAACTCGCTGTGGAGCGAGCACACAAACGTCACCGAGCCGGTAATCTACTGAGAAATCTAAACCGCTGCAGTATCTGGGAAGGAAATCAGAGGTGTGAGGCGGAGATGGCCCGTTTCTGTGCCTCTGTGCAGAGATTTGGGGGTTGTCTTCTCAATACACAGTGGCTAAATGGAAAAGATGCATGTTCCTTAGCTTTAATTCCTTTCCTCTTCCTGTAATTCATTGCAGAGCGTGTATTATCCCAGGTTGTGATGCAGCAATTCCCATGTGAGATTTTGCTTTACAAAACTGATGAGCATTAGTGTATTAAGCTACAGGTGCAGTTGTTTGTGATTTTATGGAAATAAATTGTACAAAGGCTCCGTGCTGTTTTCCCTGCAGATGCAGTTTTGAATGAGAAAGTAGTGTTCTGGGAGCGTACTTAATACTCCTTTGAAACACTCGACTTTCATGGTGTCTGGAGACACAGTGCAGGACTTCTACAAGTGTGATTTCAGCTCTTTTGAATGCAATCTAAATTCTGGTGAGGAGAATGGAAGCCACAAACCAACTGCTTTTCCTGAGCTTGTTATCCAGAACAATTCCCTAGGATCAGTTAACGAAGAAGCCCTGCAATTCTGAACACACTGGAGTGATGCTGTAAGTGATTTTGGTTTAAAATGGCAGGCCTGGGGAATTTTATGGTGTAATTTAGAGATGAAATTACACCATGAAGAAGGGACAGAGGATAAATATGTTACTGGAGTTGTAATACGATGGTGTGTTGTGCATAGTGCTGCATGAGCATCCTTAGTTCCTCTTTATATTGTTCCACCCCTAATAAAGTATACTTAATAAGTAGAAGGTTTTATTTAAAGGTCAGAGTAGAGATACATCTTCAATAGAGATCTGGAGTCCGGACTGTTTTCCCTCTGACACCAATTCCCTGTGGGTTTTTAGCAAGCCACTAATAAAATCTGTTTTCACTCACAAGTATGGTGTGGATAGAGTTTCTGTCAATGAGATGTGCAGTTATAGGAGCTGATATACTGGACCTTTAACCTATTTGTGTTTTTATTTCCTCCTTAATAAATCTGATCTGCCAGTCTCCCTCAGGGTGATTTGGGGACTTAATGCTTAAAGAGCATGTTGAGATTAAGTGAAAAACACTATCAAAAGGCATTATTACCAGGATGGTTGGAAGAGCAGAAACACCATTGAGTTGGATAATACGGCTATAGCATCAGAAATAGGACAGGTATCCAGAGAACACTTGTCCTGTGTATTCTAGTACTAAATGATGAAGGGAAAGCTCAAAAGGTAAATGCTGTAAAGTACTCAAAAGGGACTAAACTGCTCTGGTTTTTGGATCTGAGAATGTTGGTGTAGAGACCTGCTCTACGAGCAAGCAGTGTCTCTATTTTTTAATGTTAGCATTGTGAATGAATGCTCTAAAGCTAAACAAGATAATGTTTCCTCTGCATGTATGGGTGCTTTTTCCACATCCTTGTAGTTCTTGGAATTGTTTCACTGTGTGAAGGCCTTGTAAATCATTTTGGTAGGAAGGGGGTTTACAGAAATGAGCCAGCTACTGCAAGCCTCTCTGTATAGTCTGAAAAAGCTTAATTTCATGCTCTCCATGTCCTCAGCGCAGGGATATACTTCTCCCCTTGGGACCATGACATATGGGTAGAGACATGGCTTAGTTTGCAGTAAGCTTCCGCCTCTGGCTTTCAATGCCTGACAGATCCAGGAGAACTATTTGGCCTCCCTGCATGTGCCTTTCAGTCAGTGCTCATCAGTGCCCTGCTGCCGGTAGAGCAGGCATGAAAATTTGAGTAGGACCACTTTAAAGCAGGTATTGTATGCAAAAAATCATCTTTCTTTGCTTTTTTTTTTTTAGTTAAGCTCTCTGACAAGGTGAAGTTGCTTTTTTAATCAATATTTGAGTAGCATTTCTGAACAAATAATATATAAATTGGTGAAAAAATATGGTATTGTTTAGGCAAGGCAATTGTTGTATGTCTGATTCCCCTACCCCCAGGCACATTTCATGATAGATACTAGGAACTGACCATGTTTCTAATATGTTTGTAATGATAAGAGGAATTAAAAGGGGAGGATTGATACAGAGGCTGAGGCTTAAAAGCAGTAGTTGAGCTGACCAACACCTCTACCAAAGCTGAAGGGAAGACAGTATTTCATTTTAGCTAAATGATATTCCTTACCAGCTCCTGTGTATTATTTAATAAATAAGGGAGATGTACCATAATTCAATAACTAATTATAAAAGACACTACATTCCTCAAAAGAGAGAGATTCTGCCTTTTAGTAACAAACAGCATCTGCTTTGTTTTTCTCCAGACTGAAAGGTAATTGAACTGACAATTCCAAGCTGTCCTGAAAATGACAGATGACTGAACTGGGAGTAGGAAGAAAGCAGAAGCTCTTTTGTACTAAAGAAAGGGGAGATGCCACACTATAGTTGGATCTGGTTCCCTTTTACAGATGTCTTTCAGAGGTTAAGCAGCTCTGGGTGACCTCAGCCAACTCTTTATTGTTGAATTTCTTAATGTTAGCAATGGCTGTTACAGTCCCAGGTAGAACAGTATTTCCTACATAGTCATTTTTATAACAATCTTTTTCTTTCTTTTTATGACCATAGAAACAATGTGGTACAGAAGAGAATCTGCTTTTATTACATTCTTCCCAGCTCACTGGGAAGAGATAAGACTGGAATGGTTTTGTTTTGGACTGTTTGTTTTCTGCTTAGTTTTGAGGCTAAGCTAACTTTTTTGTCTGCTGGTCTGTAAAAGTCAAAACAGTCCTTGTTTGTCTCACATGGTGATTAAGCTGCTTCGCAAGTGCTCTTGAGATCTGTGATGAGTAAAATGGTGAAGCTATTTCAGCTGTTCTGTCTGGGTCACAAGCACCAGCACATTTACTGCACTTGGCCAGATTCACAGAAACAGGCAGTTGTGGTAACATTGCAATACATGTGTGAGAAAGGCAGAGCATTAGGAGCGGTTTGAAGCAGGGAGAGCTGATGGTTATAGCAAGTCTCAGGAATCAAGAACTAGGAATTTTATTCCTAATGCTTCTGAACATTTTTGTATGGCTTTGGGCAAGTCCCCTCTATCTCTGCTTCCCTGTATACAGAATATATTCTGTATGTGTTTACATCTGTTATATCCTTTTGATACTGCTTTCATCAAAAGAAAACTACAAACTAAAATGAAACCAGCTAGCAAAGCAGTTACCCTCAGTCCATTCACTATCCTGCTTTCCAAAGAACAGGCACAGAAAACACATCTGGATAGGCTTTTTCCATAGTTTCGCTGTCTGAGTCTCTAATTTGTGCTGTCACACAGTGTTCCAGATAAAAGCATGTGAGTAAATCCTTTATCTAGACAGGAAACCTGGATCTGGAATTAAGGTTTTAAAGAACCTCTAGTAATACCAGTTAAGCCTATAAGGCTCCATCAATAGGCCAAGCTTATTTGGTGACTATTTTAATACTTAATTATGAATGAAGGCAGTTTGTTGCCTTTTCTGTCTGCAGGTAGTATCAGTGGGTCTGCTGCATGTGGGCTAAGACTAGCATGTAGATACTAGGTTTTCACAAGGTATTTAGCATCTTCCTAGAGCAGATCAAAGTCATTGCTCTTTGATTGCATCAGGCATGTTTGCTGAAGCAACTTCTACTCCCAGACTCAATCTCACAAATGGGATAGTTTGGGATTTTAATGGCTCTGGCATGATTATTACACTGAGGCCAACATGGGGTGATGTGAGAAGAAAAAGGCAAGAAAATAATGTTCATGCAACAGATGTCAACAGCACCATTCCCAGCATTGTCTCCTTGCTGTGCCCACATTCTTGGCATTCCGCTATTTGCTGCACCCACTTTATTTCTATGCATCTTGGAGGTATATAGCGAGTCAGTTCCCTTACAGCTGTCAGGACACTCTTATGGCATTGCATTTTCAGCTTGCAAGAAAATTGATCAGGGCTATCTTGAGTTATCTACATTTATTCTACATTCCCTCAGCAGATTTTCTGCATTGTTTTCTATGGGAGGAAGCTTTCTGTCTTGGTTCGTACGTCAGGCTGCTAATATACAACTTGGGTAGCACATATATAGTGTTACGTTGTGTGAGCTGCAGCAATATAATGCAGAATCGCAGTGTGAAATTTTGAGCATCTTCAGCTGTGCTGAGTGAGTCAAGGGTTTGCTTTGAGGAGCTAAAAGAAAAAGATCACTGTAGTCCTTTTAAATCAGGAAATGACCCTGAGGAAGAAAGGTGTATCAGTAATGTGTTTTGTTGAAGTTACCGTGCCTAGATGCCATTAAAAAATCATTGCAACAGACTATTCCATAAATTGGCAATTGTGAATTGTAATTCATGATGACTACAGATCCTCCTGTCTGAAGAGAATGGCATTAAGAACAAAGGCTACAGAAAGGATGAAGTGAGTTGCCTTGGAAAGCTCTACCCAGGGAGGTTTCCTCTGCCTGGGCTTGAGCAGAGATAGAGGCTGAGGCACATGGAATGCAGGTTAAGCCACATTGTTGTGAAGAAATTGCTTAAGTGTTACAAGGTTGTCAAGGAGCTGATGGGTCTGTGAAACACCAGTGCTCCTGAAGCAAGGACTTCCTCAAGGCCAGGGGTTCCTTCTGTTAGATCTGGGTTGTGATGTCAGCTTCCAGCCACCACTAAGCAGTTCCTACTCATTCTCAACAATTACACCCACCCTGTTTTATCTTTGATACTGACAGTATCTGTAGTATGCAGATATTGGGTTTTTCTTCTTGGTTGATCAGATGCCTGAGAGAATTTGGTCTCATACAAGTTTGCATCAAGCTAACATTACAAATTAAGGAACTGCAAGTTAAGGATCACTTCTGTTCTCCATTCAAGCTTGGTTTTTTCTTGTTGCAGTCTCTGCTTTACCAGAGAGAAATGATTTTTCTGGTCTCTTTGCGTCTTGCACTATCACGAGACAGATCCTACTGTAGTTGAATTTGCTCACAGTGCACAAAGAAGGGAGAGACCACAAGGCTCCTTCTTTTACTACTCTGTCAGTTCACAAGCTTTTAACTTGTGTTTGCCAATAGAGAGAACAGATATGAATCAAAGCTCGAGCAAATATTTTCTGACTATGAACCCTCTCTAAATTCAATAGCTCTCCCAATAGTTTCTAGTTGCTCTTTTGTTTGAGACAGAGGCCCCTGGGCTCCAATTTAAGCTCTGATGCTTAGTTTTCAAAACCACCTTTGAAGTCGCATGTGTTGATGCTCTCAGCAAGTGGGAGTGAGAGGTCACTTCTTTCTTCCTTTGAATGAAAAGAAACAGTCTAGAATATTTTCCTGGTTATCATTTAGTTTCTTGCATCAGCCCTACAAAGAAGCACATTTACTGTGTACAGTAGCACTGAGATGGTGACTAAAACTAGGAATATATTATATTTATATACGTGCCAGAGTTGCTGTTATGCAGAGAAGTGTGTTGCAACAACACATGCTGAATTCATGCATTTGCTGTGACAATGCTAGAAAGTTAATCTTTCAATGGTATAAAGTGGGAACTCTGAGTCCTAATAATGGAGAAGTTTTCACAATAATTAAATGGCACTTCAAGGACACAGACATCTGTGGAGCAGAGTTTAGAGACTATGACAAGATAAGGGATGTGCTATCACTAGGGTTTGTCTTCATAACATTTGCACTAATGTAACTGCTGTTACTAATGTTAAACTTCTGTTTATATTGTCTGTAATTGTTGTCTTTAAGCTGTACCATGGCATTAATAGGAATATTCCAAGCAGAAATTGCAAATCTTGAGTGGCTGTTTATACAAAACTAGGTTTTGATTAATATTCTGATTTATTGGTAGCAAAACCTGGACATTTATGTCTCCAGACTGCTCTGAGAAGTTCAGAAAGGCATCCAGAAGACATGCCAGACACCAAGATTTGTCTTACTCTTAGTACTTAAAATACTCTGAGCTAATCTTAGATTATATTTTATCACCACAAACTCTCACAGAAAATCCAGGCTATTCCTAGACTACTAAAACCGTCTGAAATTGATCCTCTAGCAAAACAATGTCTCTGTTGCCTTTTCCACCCTAGCTTACGGCTATGCAGGATTTCAGCCTTTGCTGCAGGGAAGCTGCCCGCTATTTGCACAGTGAGTTGTGTATTTTTCTAAAGCATGAATGTGTTTGCAAGCTGGGGAGACATTCTACATTAATTGCTTTGCAAGCGAGTACATCTCAGCAGCTCCTTTATTGGGGATATCTTGCTCTGACCACTTTGATCTCTGCTATTTGTAAAATGTGTTGCTTGTTTGATTTTCTAGGACTGCCCTTTTAAAGTCGGGCAGCTGCAGGCTCCTAAAGTAGCCATCATTCAACTGGCAGCTGTTGGCTGTGTCTGGCTCTTCAAGTCCAGCTAAAAGTAGCTGCTCTAGGTTTTCTGAGATGTTCTTTAACTTACAGAAGGCTTGCTAAGAACTTCTAAATGCTCATTTTGAGGTCATACATGAAACCAGAGAGTCTGTGCTACAAACAAGTACTGGGGGCTTGGAGGGGCCTTGAAATCTAGCTCTGATTTCATCAATCTTTGTGTCACCCTGGAAGCATTGCTTCTGCATCCTCCAAAAGAACATTTGTAATATCCTCAACTCCTGGAGCTCCAGTTCCCCACCCTTTCCAATTTTTGAATGAAGTAATTTGGAGTATTCACACAGTCCCCCAGCACCCAAATGTGGCAATGAGTTAAATACAATGCTGCTAAGACAAGAAAAGGACCTTGCTCTAAGGGTTTTAAGCAGAAATTTCATCCCAAAATAACCTCTCAGGAATCTTTATCAAGCATTTAGAATGGGAATGTTAGCAGGCAATGTTTGCAGACCATGGTTTTAAGCTGAACTGTACAAAGCAGTATAGATACTCTGATGTTACTCTCATCTTGATATGGTTGGAACCATGACACCCCCTGCAGAGTACAGCTGGGGAGATGAGCCTGTGTATGTGTAATGTGGCATGTGTAATAGAAGTAGGTTTAATTGGAGGCTGGAAATATGCAAGAAAACATTGATTATCTCTAAATTAGATGTAGTCTTGGTGCAGACTAATCCTAAATTTACAGGAACCTGGATGTGAATCCTGTGGCTTGTGTCACAATTCTCTGTATTTGCTGTGCTCTCTGTTCCAGTTCTCACATCTTTTTGTGGGTGGCAGAGTGGGGAACAACTGGAGGAAAAAAACCCAGAAGTAACCCCTGTAGCTGGCTCATCCTTTCATTACAGTTGTAAAAGCCACCAGGTCAGAACCGAGCTTTTCTCTTTAGAGCCAGGGGAAAGCTGCTTTTATTCCATAGCTTTATCAAGGAATCAGGGCCTGGTGCTTATCTGAACACCACCTTTACCGTGTGTTGTCATTAGCCTCTTTTCAAGCTCAAAGAACGTCAGGAGGTCAGACAACTGCAGGTGCAGTCTTAATTCTGCCCTTGTGCGTATTTTAATTGCAACGTGTGTTCACTGTTGTGTGTTTCTCCTACAGCCTGGCTGCCTTAATCAGTGCTCAGAAGGATGCTAGTTGTCAAGTTATGTCTCTGCCGGGTGGATGCTTTGCTCTCCGAGTTTGATGAGCTCTGTGCCCTCGGTGCCTCTTCAAACACAGCGTGAACAAGGCAGGGGTTGTCAATGAATCCCTCCTTGCTAGGCTGCCTTGTTTTACAGATGAACTAGGCATAAACCCTGCGTGGTTTCACCCCTAGGCCTGTACTGATGAACCCCTTCCCCTGGGGATGATGGATACAGACTCCATGCTACCCGGCAGGGCTCAGGTACCTCGGCTGCTCCCTTCTGCCTCTCTCCGCTCCCTCTTACATAGCCCCATCTCCTTCCCCGCGGCTACCGCTGCGCATGCGCGGGGAGGGCTGGGAGCGCGCAGGCGCCCCTCCCGCCTTGCGCTGTTAGGGCCGTTCTCGCGAGAGTTGCTGCGGGAACGGCCGTGGCGGAGCAGGCGGCGGGCGGGGGGGGGGGCCCGCGGGACGGGGCCGTAGAGACAGCCGAGGCGGCGCTGGAGGGGCGGCCGGGCCGCGTGGGGCCGGGCAGGCGGCGAGCACCCTCGGGCGGGGCGGCGGCCCCCAGCGCTGCGCGGTGGTGAGTCCGGACAGGGTGGCTATGGAGGGCGGGCGGCGGGCCGCCGACCCTCGGCCCCCGCCCTGGTGCGCCGCGGGGAAGGGCCCTTCCCGGTGGGGGCCCGGCTCCTCTGCTCTCCGCGGGCCTCGCTGGAGCGGGTTAGGACGGACACGCTGAACCCCGGTGCTGCGGCCTGGGCCCCTGAGGTGTTCCGCCTGTCCCCGCTGTGCTCGCAGGAGCCGCCTCAGCGTTGTCCCTGTTCCCCGCGGCTGTGGGCCCGCGCCCCGGCGGGCCCCGACCTTCCTGAAGCGGTTGTCGGGGTGCGGGTGCTG